>CAMOHE010051736.1:0-137065 GCA_946598075.1 Artocarpus hirsutus | reverse complement strand
TTGGAAGGAGAGTCACCTTGAGGAAGAGCTGTACGTGTGAGCCCACACTCACTCCGATCGTGGATAGAGAATAGCAAAAAAGACCAGTTGGTTGAGGCTCTTTTGGAACGTTACTTCTTTACACAGATTTCGGGAGCTTTTCGACGAATACAAGGTCAGTAAGATCAGGTTAATTTATACATATAGCATGTCAAACTTGTGTTTTAAAAAATACTCTGATTTAAAATTTTTAAAATTCCGCTGCTTATTATTTTTCCAACATCAACTCCAACGCTACTTCACTAAAAGCTTGGTTGAGCGCTCCAGTTTTCTAATTATAAGATAATGTATATAAGAGGATATCACTACTCCTATGAAGAGCTATGGATTCCGTATCTATAAATAATAGGTCTATGCTATCAAGAGTTATGCCTCCAATGGACCGACATGCATACCACTATTAAAATGTGGGTGTCACCCTTTGGTACATCAAAAGACACAAGTCAAGACAACAATGCCACTATTCATCTCAGGATTAAGATACAATACAAATAATTGTCTAAAGTGAATTGATTTGCCGAGACCGAATTATTAATCAAAATCAATTCACTTTATGTCCTGATCCAATATTTCATCACCTATGACAATGTGCCAATGTTTTTATTCGCAGAGTCCACATCCGATGGCCAAGACAAACCATCTCCCAATAGGGATATAGACAACATAACAATCTTTACATGAATAAAGCACCCAAATTTATTCCCTCGATTGCGGATCTTATGATTTAGACCGTGACCTTAAGAATCGTGTCTTCCGCATAATCTGTCCATCATATGCCCAAATCTTAAAGGTTTAAATCAACAGTCTCAGACTTTTGTTTGCTTAATATACATTCAACAAATATGAACGTAAAGAGGATAAGTTTTGGTATATAAATAATAAATAAATTCTTTATTGATAAAAATGTCTCTAAAAAGATATTACATTTTTACTCTTTAGAGCATACACGTTTAACAAAAAAACAAAGTTAAAATAATGGACAATTCTGTAACAAAAAAAAAGGAAAAATACCTAAAAACACCCCTGTATTTTGCTAAAATACCATTTTTGCTTCTCTTATTATAAAAATGCCGAAAATATCCTATGTATTTTCAAAATCATACATAAAATACCCCCTAAGCAATTAAGTTTTTAAAATTCTAAGATTATCCTTCCAAATATATAACGATTCTACCTACTTGGTCGTTTACTTAATTACTTAAACATACATTTATTATGATTACTTAAATTTAGCGGAATATTTTTTTTTTAATTCTTTACCAATTAACTTTCCTTGAAACCATTTTACCATTGTTGCAACAAATACTATAACATAATTTATTAACATAATAGTCCTGTAGTTATGTCGACTAAGATTGTATAGTTACAACCTTGGTCTCCAAAAAATACAGACATAGTTTAAACAATACTTAGATATACTTAATTAAAAAATCTTAATTAACAAAAGCTAAGTACGAAATAAAATATACGCGGTATCCACTCCCCATGTCCACAATCATTTGTTGTTGTACCATAGTCCATCAAATATTATTGACAGGTCATTTACCTACACATGAACATACTTGGATGAGCTTTTGCTCAACAAGTAGAAACTATAACTCGTAAAACAATTGAGAATATATATAATAAAACATGTATGAGTCGGTTATGCTTATTTATGATGGTATCTTATAAAACTTATGGACTCGAGTACTTGTACCTGTTATGCGCGATCATCGATAAGTTAGGGTTTGCAAGGTCTTCAACAACCTGTAATTTAAATTATCTTTACAGTAACATAAGCCTCCTTGTAGGACAAGATGTTAGTACGATACTTAAATTTAACCTAATTCTTTTTAGGTTTCACTAAGCTTATTAACGTTTATACTGTATGGCATGGCTTGGCATGGCATAGACATAAACCTATATTTATAATCTTTATAAAACAAGCAAGTTATTTTATTTGAAACTATTCGTACTGCATGTGAGATTCTTACTTACCTGATTTTCAATAGTAGAAATCATTAACTTGCCAAAATTTCCTATCCTATATTCTTAGATAATGGAAGAGAATACCTATTGAAAGTGTAACTTTATCACATCTTTCCTAACACATATTTTCCTTTAATGAAAGGTTTGTAACATTACCGTATTATTTTAAGGATTTGTTGATTTAATCCTTGTAATTCAGTTTTCCTTAATTGTCTTTACTAACTGTGCTTAGAGTTGATAGCTAAATAAACTGATTAATTATCTTCCCCTTTATTATCATTATTGTACACGTAATTAAATAAGGCACACTAATAAGTAGACGTGTCTATGGCATCTAAATGCTTAAACGATTGAAACTTCGATTTGAATGTGGATTTTGAGGTGGTATGAGTGTTGGACCCGTATACGGTGTCATAAAGTCGTGGCCTAGCTTATCTGCTTCTAAATCCATTTTAATTAATTTTTTATTAATTTAAAACCACCATAAATTGTACTACAGTTGTTACAAAAAGCCTTAAGAATACAATAAACTATGGGTTCATAAAAAACTGGGTAGTTTTGAAATCCGTATTATTGAGGTTGTAACTCACGTTGTGACATCATGTACAACCTTTATGGAAATTTTTAGAAATCATCACTTATTACATTTGTAGTTTTTACAAAATCAATCTAAATGATAAACTAAGTGGTTTCAATTCTAAAAAGTGAAAACTGAACAATTTTTTAAACAGAACGTGCTATGTACACTTGAGGTTGCAACCCAAGTTGTAACTTCACATCCAACACTTAATGAAAAAGTGTTGATAACAACCACTGATCGTATTGTAGTTGCTACGGATTCATATTAAATAATAAAAATGATGTCCCAAGTCTTTGAAATAGAAAAAGGACAAACAAAAACGAAACATATAAGCCATTTACTGTAGAGTTTGCAAGCAAGTTGCAACTTTTCTACAACCTCGCTCGAAGCTTAAAAATTAACACTAAAAATATCATTTTGGAGTGGAGATCTCAGTTTTTAACATCTTTCATAGAGTCATAAATGTTGTTGTAACTCAAAAATTCCCAGGTTTAAATATACTTTAAAAATGATCTTTAAAGTGTCCATTTTAAAATCAAAGAGAGTGAAAAATCCTCATAAACATAAAACTATAAACTAGATCTAAGCTTTTTCATACTCAACATATATAATTTTAAAATCAGTTTCTAAAGCGTCTATTTAAAGTCAAGAAAGGTGAAAAATTCTTCTAAAACACAAAACATAACTTAGATCTGTTGGCTTACAATTCAGTCAGGCCCAAATTACCCGCAGGCCTAGAACGATGGCCCACTGTTACAAATAGAATTGCTTGAGTGGAGCGAACGACCCAAGATCTGTCTTTGAAGTGTAAATCGAGCCGAGGCTTCGTCTTATTCAATCAGTTCGATCCTACATAATCTTCATGTGTATAGACTCGTTAGCTGAAGGTAATCTAGATGCGTTTCCAAGTGTTCGATCGACGAGATCGATCGGCGTGAACTGATGGTTATCAGCACGAATTAACAGTTATTAGCACGTCTGACCATGAACCAAAACGTGGGGAAAGCACGATTTACGTAGCCTATGACGGACTAACACATGTCCCACTATTTTAGTTACCTCTAATGCACTACCTCATTCTACCAGATGATTGGAGACCACGACTCACCCATACTCTCTATATAAACTGATAGCTGCTTTATTGTATGGGGACAATAGACTGGACATACAGAAACTCTGTCAAATTGAATTCTTATCTTTGTGCTCTCTTGTAATCTATACCCAGAAGTCATATTATAGTATAACGGACGTAGTTCTTTTAATAGACTAAACCACTCTAAATTCTGAGTGTGGTATTTTTACTTTTATAGTATTATTTTATTCTTTCCATTGTAGTTTGATCTTACACCTTCGTTTAAGAGCTAATATGTCCAATTAATGGTGATTTAAGGGCTCAAGTTTCTTAAATAAAATAGAAACAATCTGAATTAACATTTCTATATTTGATTGTAGATAAACCATCTACAAGATCCAAACTTTTTATACTAACATGCATAATATTAAAACTACATTTATAAAAACTCATAAAAACCATAACATAAGCATAAATAAAATTTATTATATGTCGACTTCTCTAAAATAAAGCCATAAACTATTTTCTTAACTTAAAAAAAAAAAGAGTTTAAATATACACCTTTAAAGATTCTCTTCTTGATTTCATCAAAGTCTCTTCCTCAGTTTGATTTTTGCTAGTGATTTTCTAGTGGGTGGGAGAGAGAATTTTGATGGAAACAGAGAAAAAAGCTAGTTTTTCCTTAGGAGATTTTTGGGAGAAAGAAAGAAAAATGATGCCTCGAAGTGGATGAACCTATTTATATGCATACTTTTAAACTTGACTAATTTTCTACTTAATTTCTAACTTTTTCTTAAAGCATTTCATGAATACTTAAGTGGGACAAAAACTTGGTTAAAAACCCTAATCGTAGGCGCCATACTTAAGAGAAAAAGAGAGGGAAATTTTCATTAAATGCTCACCATGCCATGCACCATACTTGCCCATGCTTTCTACTATTCATATCACATTTTTGTCTCCTTATCATGTCACTTGCCCCATAAGATCCATTGATTTATGAAAGTCAGTTAAAATCTCATCTAATTAAGGGAGACTAATCAGCTATCAGGAAATTTTGATGCTGTCGGGTTTGCTTAACACAGTTTAAAACTAATATTGGTATAAGTTAATGCCAGTAAATTTTAAATCACGTAATAAAATTATATTGTTTTTTATGTAAAAATTATTCTTAGGCTGCGTAAACATAAAATCGACATTTTCCATACTCTACCTCGGTATTTACACATTCTTAACAGTGTTAATGCTCAAACTCAGATAGTATTTTTCACCAAAAATGTTACTCGTATAACTCTGATTTTTAACTAATAGGTAATTAAGGATTTATTTTGCGTTCAAGTGTTTCTCAATAACTACTAACACTGTACTATACTTGAAAATTTTTATATTTTAAATTCTAAAGTTATTTACAGGTTAAAATTTCTTCTATCTTAAATAATGATGGAAATTATCAACCGAATTATTCGATCATGAAGTTAATAAATTTAACTTAAATATTTTCTATAGAATTTTCTAACATTTATATTAATTTTATAAATCATTTAGTCACAAAAATTACACATGATATTTTTTAGAAAAATCCTTGACTTAAATATTTGAATTATATTATTTTATCTTAAGATTTTCTCGGTTATTACACAATGTATACTAAATGTTGTAATATGACTTGACATAAAAATTAAAGAAAAAGTAATTTAAAATATTCAAATAAATATTTTAACAAAGCAAATATTTCAATCATTTTGAGACTTTTTAACTTTTTAAGATTGATTTTGTTTAGTATGTTGGTTTAATAATGTTTCAAATTGTTTGTTAGTAAATATTAGGAAGGGTAATTTTGGTTTTTAAAAAAGTTTAATCTCTTTCGGGAGTACTTTGTGTATGATTTTAAAAACAAAAAAAATGTTTTAGGTCTTTTTATAATAAAAGAGGTAAAAGTATTAGTTTAGCAAAAGATACAAGGGGTTTTAGGTACGAGGAAATTTGTCAAGACCTTTTGCATGACTTGCGTGTGAGGTTCTTACAAGGGCATTTAGGTCTTTTTGTTTTTAAATTTATAACACCATTGCACGTGAGGTTCTTATCAGGTTATTTAGGTCTTTTTACTTCAACCCATTTCCATGGCAAATTTTGTTAAAAGGCTTTAAGAAAAAGCTTTATTTAAAAAATGGTTTTTTTTTTTGCACCAAAAAAATAAGTTTTTTTGGCATAAAAAAGGCTATAATTTTTTATTTTCATCTTGTTTAAATCTTGTTACAATTATTTTTTTTATATTTTTTTAGAAAATTAGAACATTTACCCCAAAAAAAAAAAAAAAACTTGTTTTCTTGTAAAAAAAAGAAGACATTTACCTGGTTCTTTTTTTTTTTGGGCTCTTTTTTCAAATTATGCCCATTTGGAGACCCTGTCTCTGCCCTTCTCCCTGCCGCTCCCTGCTGCCTTCCTCTCAGAGACCCCTCTAACGGCGTAACTTCTGCATGATGGGTACCGTCTTCTTCCTCAGCCTTCGTCCTCCTCCATAACCCTACTTCCCCGTGCTCTGTTCCTCGTCTCCGGTCCCTGCGCCGGCGGGTCTCGAATCCTCCTCCGGTTCTATACTTTTGCGAGGGACAAAGCTTTTCGACAGGGCTCAAGTCGTTCACAATCAGAAAGCGCCCCAGTTTATGGAAAGATTCAAGGTCTTTCGGTTGATTCCGTCCATGGCGGTTTATGAATTTCTTCCTCATGCGGGGGTATCCCTCTTCATGTGCTAGTAGTACTCTCGATTGTAGTTGGAAGTAGAAAGAGACCTTGCAAGTCTTTGAAATTGATTCACTTTTGCTTTAGACGTAATCAAAGGACACATTTATTCGAGAATTTCTCCTCTGCAGGTGAAACCCATTATTCATTTCCCTCAATTGTTTGCTTTTTTGTCTCTCTATGATGGGTTTGGTTTTGTTTTTAACTGAAAGCAACCGTTTTGTCTGAAGCGGTTACCACTCCTTGACCAATTTTTTTTCTTCTTCAATTCTATAGCCTGTTCTATTTCAAGTACCAACAGTAATACAAAGTTTTTCACTTTTTATTCTTATTGAGCTTTGAGTGCTGTAATCCTATTGCAACGAAAGGGAAACAGAATGAGTTTGAGCAAGTCCAAGTTTGTAATTTTTATTTAAAACTGAGAGAAGAATGTGATTCGTTTTTGGGCAGTGAATATAGCGAGTGATGGAAATCTGAAGACTTGGGTTTCGGATAAGTTAATGTCACTGTTGGGATATTCTCAATCCACGCTTGTTCAGTGCCTATGTAAGTTGCTTTAACCTCATACTGCAAAATATTTTCTTTTTTCCTTTTTTTTGTACTATGTATTTTAAGTTTTTAACTAACAAATACGATAATTTTGCTCTGTTGTAGCTAAACAAGCAACTTCACCAGCTGATGTGGTGAGCAAGCTTGCGGAGTTTGGATTATCCTCATCAAGTGAAACCTGCGCATTTGCTGAGGAAATCTTCAGCAGGGTACCCCATAAAGCTTCTGGTTTAAATGTAAGCTCATCTTGGGATTTAAAAGAATTTCAACGTGCAAATTGTGCTACCGTGTGATATGTGTCCTTCATTTGCAGTCTGGTTTGTTAAGTCGTGAAACATATTGATATTAATTTCTTATACTTGTCTATATCAGAGTGATTCAGGAAAATTTAGTTATAGTAGTCATTTTTATATTTGCATTGTGGTTTGTCTTAGCTTGTAAATTTAGCTTTATTTTTGTTATTTTTCTATCAGTATTTACCCAGCATGTCATTTTTCTTAACGGGCATTATCGTTTTGTGGTTGAGATATAAATTACCACATTTCTTTAGAAATTGGGGATTTTTCCCCTCTTGTCATGGATTTGGCGTGACTTTCCCAATGTGTTGCATCGCAGAGTTATCAAAAGCAGGAGAGAGAACTTGAAATGATTGCGAGAAAGACTTATGCTTTACTAGATGCAGATCATGAAGACGAGGATGACAACTGTGGTTCTCGTAGTGGCATTGTTTCTGTTGATTCTACTGCTGAAAATAAAAGAGGGGCGTCTCGCAACAAAAGGTTTAGGAAGAAAGACGAGACCCAAAATGAAGATGATGGTGATGATGATGATGAGGCAGGGTTTTCATATTTCTAGATTTTTTTTCTTGTTTTCACGAGGTAGTAAGTTGCTCTCTGCTTGTTCTTAAGTGTTGCGTTTCTTTTGACTTCATTTTATTTACCAGAAAATTGCTCGAGAAAAAGAAGAGAGGCAGGTTAAACCCCGAACTTACTCAGAGGACAATGATGGTTCAGAGGTATTTTTCAATTTCGTTATTCTTGAATGTGGCTTCACTGATTATAATATTGGTAGTTTTCAGAGGACTATGTAGCAGGATTTTTATTATTCACTGATTATAAGATTGTGTACTTGTCCCTCCTTTTTCAAGTTTATGCTAAATTTGTCGGCATTTTTATTCACCGGACTATAAATGTGTTCTTTTGAAAAGCAACCATTATATTGTCTTTCTGCTTCATTTACTTTAACATGTTAAACGCCTCGTGTGTTTTATGATATGCAGTCAGACAAGAAATGTTACGTGATCAAAGAGAGAGAGAGCAATTAGAAAAGAATATAAGAGAACGAGATGCAGCAACCACCCGCAAGGTACTGATCTGAGTCTGACTTTAACTCTTGTTTACTTCTTTAAGTTGTCATATCAGATTTGGTATAGCGTTTTTGTTTTCGCTTATAGCCAAGTTGTTCCAAAGTTGTAGTTGATATCCATAATCTAATATAATTTATAGGTCTTACTGGTCTTTGCTACTATATATGATGTTTTGGTTTGTTATTTTTGTTTCGTCATCATTATCATCATTGTTAGTATATGATTTAAAATTTCATTTCCTTTTTATTACTTTACTATGATTGACGTCACAAAACGATGTGCTGTTCATCTTTAGTTAATGTCCTCTTTTTCCCCTCTTTTGATGGCAACAGTTTATGGAGCCAAAGTTATCAAAAAAGGAGGAAGGTAAGCACAACGCTAAACCCTTTTGTATTTCAAGTTGTGCATTTTTACACTTAGATGTCTGTACGGTAGAGATGCACGCATGAATATATACAACTATACCTGTGTTTGTAGCCACAGGACAGATGTACATATGTGTTTATTTTTTATTTGTCATTTAATCGATATGTCTATCGCGTACAATAGAGGAGGCTATTCGAAAATCAGAAGCTATGGGGCAAGGTGACATTAACACTTTAAGGTTTGTTGTTATGCATTGTGGTTATTTGTGTATCTTGACGATACAAATTTTTCCTTTGTTTGGGGGGGGGTTTTTCTTGTGAAATATCACACAATTTAAATTGTTTAATAGGTTTTGAGAGAGAACTATGGGATCTAGGCATGGGGAAGGTGTTAAAAGGGATTACCATGTGAAGTACTTGAATTGTTTTAGGACACATAAGTGTGGAAGGATTTCTTTTTTGGTCCTTACAGAAGTTAAAAAAGGAATTGAGTGTGTACCATGTTGGTACTAGTTCCTTCTTATTATGTGCTGTAAATGAGCAGTTAGTGCTAATGCTATTCCTGGTTTCTTGCCTTGTTTCAGAAAAGTTTCAAGACAAGAATATTTAAAGAGAAGGGAACAAAAGAAACTGGAGGAAATTCGGTAAGCAAACATTTGTGTTGCTGATTTATTTTATTACCATATGTTCCTGGCTGTCTAATATTCCGCTGGTCTGACATATATCTCAGGGATGATATAGAAGATGAACAATACTTGTTTGATGGTGTGAAGCTTAGTGAAAAAGAAGAACGTGAGATAAGGTAATATATGTAATTCCCTCTTGATGTTGTAGTAAGAGCTATGTGAATTCCTTTTCTTGCTCCTTGATGACAGACATTATAACAGCCATGGAAAAAGTTCTGGTTACATTCTGTCCTTAGTAATAAAAAAAAATATATATACATATGCGTGCACACATAATGAAAATGGTTTCGTGAAAGCCTCATAGATTTATTTTTCTGTAGGTACAAAAAGCAAATATTTGAGCTTGTGAAGAAGCGGACAGAGGAAACTGATGATACAACTGAGGTACTTTTTTTTTTTTTGATAGCATGGTGGGCAGGTCCTCATAATTTGTTGTTTTTTCTTTAATTACTTTTTTCATCACTCTTCTTGAAAGATATTTCGAATTCAACATTTGATATTTTCCTTTTTGGAATATGCAGTATCGGATGCCAGACGCCTACGATCAAGAGGGTGGTGTTAATCAAGAGAAGAGATTTTCTGTAGTCACGCAACGTTACAGGTTATCACTCTGAAGAAAAACATGACATGGAGATCTTCATATCAGACAATGTTGTCTCTTGTACTATTGAACGTTCAAACAAAGACACACACACACACACACAGAGATAACCCTTTAATCTTCTTGTTCTTGTTGTTCTTCTTCTTCTTCTATTTTATTTTTACATTTTAAACTATTTGTCTGTTTTCGTCCTATAGGGATACGACTGCTTTGAAGAAAATGAATCCTTTTGCAGACCAAGAGGCCTGGGAGGATCATCAAATTGGTAATATCTTGCTGAAAAATTTTAGATTTTTTCCCCCTTGTAGAATGCTTGGATTCCAATTTTACTAAAATTATAATATTTTTTGATGTTGTCATTGTAGGCCAGGCAACATTGAATTTTGGTTCAAAAAACAAAAAGTGAATGTCTGACGACTATCAGTAAGTTTGTTATCCTTCCTTTAGCTTCTTCTTCTTCTTCTGCTTCTTATCATCATCATCAGTGTTGTTGTTGTTGTTGTTGATAACACTGTAAACCTTTTAATTTTAGGTTTGTTTTTGAGGACCAGATTGATTTTATCAAGGCTTCAGTGATGGATGGGGATGAGGTATATCTAACAAGTTAATAAGTTCTTGACTTGGTTCTTTGGTGAAATGTGAATATTTACGTATAAGCTTGTGGGTTTTACTTTGACACTTTTTCTCCGAGGTGATGTTTAATCTTTTTGTCACTTTTTCATGCAGTTTGATGACGAGCAGCAGACTGAGTTACACGAGCAGTCCAAGGCCAAATCAGCCTTGGAGAAGCTTCAGGTGTTCTTTTTTCTTTCTTTCTTTCTTTTTCTATTGGGTACCCTGCAAAAACTTTAGTCTATTGTTTATATAAGGTTCAGGTGCTTAACATTATGTTTTTGTTCATTTAGGCAGAGGGGAAAACTTTGTCCATATATCAATATCGTGATGAGCTGCTCCAAGCTGTTCATGATCATCAGGTTTTTCTCTTAACCTACTTGAATTTGGAGTTTCTATGTTTGACTAGGAGTGAATTTTTTTTTTAAAACTTTTTGGAACTTTTTTTTTCCCTGATACTAGCATAATGCTTGAAGCATAATAATACAATAACGGTTCCCTCCAAAAAAAAAAAAAAAATAATAGTCTGACGATAAGATGAAGAGCATTTTTCCACTCGCACCTAATGCACATTTAAGAAATAACAATAATAATAATCTGACAATAAGATGAAGGGCATGTTTCCACTTGCACCTAACGCACATTTAAGAAATAACAATAATAATAGTCTGACGATAAGACAAAGAACATTTTTCCACTTGCACCTAATGCACATTGAGGAGTATATTGTCTTATAAATTTATTCTTCTCTAATGGCATTGACTTATTTTGTTTTAGGTTCTTGTCATTGTTGGTGAAACTGGTTCAGGAAAGACAACCCAGATACCTCAGTATCTTCATGAAGCGGGATACACAAAGCGTGGAAAGGTTCATTTTTTTTGCCCTTATTGCTAGGCTATTATAATGAGATTAGTCAGTTCAAAGAAATAATAAAAGTTCGTAGAAATCTTTTAGCGTTATGTTTGACAAGTTGCAATTATCTTCAGCTGATCTTCAGTCACTTGCGAAGAAGTTTTGCCTTTGGTAATGGTCTGTATTGTTACAGTTTAAATTACCATCCATAGTAGATTTAGCTCACAAATGGAGTTAAGTTAGGATTATGCAGTTAAAGATTCTTGCTGAATCTTAATTTTTCCTCTTGTTTGGGAAAATAATGACAGAGCAAGCTAAAGACTAAAAAAAAGTACAACCTTCTCTTCTTTTCCATTCTACACTTCTCTTAACTTAAATTGTCTGAAAAGTTTTGTATTTTGTTTTTGGTTTTGTTTTGTTTTTTGTTTTTTTTGCTGTACTATTGTTTTTCTCCTAGGTTTTGCAAAAGTTTGTAAGTCAGGTCTGGTTGTACCTCCAAGCTTAATTTCAAAATTATTGGAGCCCCTTTGTGATCAATGAAATGGGTAGCAGATCTGATTGGTGGTAGTTATTTGTCTGAAGACTTTATATAACGCTTTTTTGTTAAAAAAATGTTTTAAAGGTTGGACGTACACAATCCCGGCAAGTTGCTGCTGTGAGTGTTGCTGCTAGGGTTTCTCAAGAAATGGGTGTCAAACTTGGGCATGAGGTATGCTGTCTTCACATGTAGTGGATATGCTTGTTGGTCAAAACATTTCTTTGTGGGGTATTTATTGTTCTGCTAATGCTGAAAGTGGTGCTTATGATTTCTTTGATACGATGTTTTGAGTTACCCTCTCTGTTGACACATAATAATCGGCTGTTCTTCAACAAAGAAAGGGTATAAAAAATAAGGAATAAAAAGATTCTAGAGAAGGGTAACATTTAGCTGAAAATTAAAAGTTTATCTTTGTTGGCTATAGTAGTAACCACATTTATGTCATATGCAGGTTGGTTATTCCATTCGTTTTGAAGATTGCACGTCTGACAAGACTGTTTTGAAATATATGACGGATGAAATGCTGTTGCGTGAATTCCTTGGTGAGCCTGATCTGGCAGGCTACAGGTAAGCTTGGATGTTATCTCAAATCAGAATCTATTGCTAGTTAGCTTCCTTACATCATCTCACTTGCTGTGTTTTAAAAATTTCAGTGTGGTGATGGTGGATGAGGCCCATGAAAGAACACTCTCGACTGAAATTCTTTTTGGTTTTGTAAAAGTAAGCAGAAATTCTTCCAACTCTGAATTATGTTATTTTCGTGGTTTTCTTTTCGTATTCTTAGCAAATTCTTTCAGTATACACATTGTCTGTTTTTGCAACATCCGTTGGGCAGTGGATCATTTTTCCAGGTTAGGAAGTTGTAACTTCATTTTTGATGTGCCCAAATGTCCAACTTTGGCTCTATTTGAGTTGATTCGATATGTGAAATATGAAGGCAAATAGAATTTAGGTACGGATATGGATCAAGTTGATTCGATATGTAAAATTTGAAGGAAAGTAGAATTTAGGTATGGATATGGATTAAGTTTTGATGGACTAATCTCCCATTTCTCCATTTATAAGAGTAACCCGGTTTATCAGTCTTGTGAAGTCTCTAAATACTTTTGAGTTTAGTAATTAAGGATATTGCATTGACTTTTTTGGAAGAACCTAGCCTATATTTTCATTTTGCAGAACAACAATTGCGGGTTTCTTTGGGAACCTGACTGCCTTTTGTTGTTTAATATGTATAATTGTCTCTCGTCTTCGTCAAAGTTGAAGTGCTTTGCAGAAAACTGAAAAATATGTCCGTCTTAGGTTTACCTAACCCTCAATGTGTTTCATTGTAGGATATAGCTCGATTTAGACCAGATCTAAAGTTGCTTATCTCGAGTGCTACGCTGGATGCAGAGAAGTTCAGTGATTATTTTGATTCCGCTCCAATCTTTAAAATTCCAGGGAGGTGATATCCTGTCGAAATACATCATACAAAAGCACCAGAAGCTGATTACTTAGATGCTGCAATCGTTGCTGCACTTCAAATCCATGTGACACAGACACCAGGGGATATTTTGGTGTTCCTCACTGGCCAAGAAGAGATTGAAACTGCAGAAGAAATTATGAAGCACCAAATAAAGGGGTCTAGGGACAAAAATTGCTGAGCTGATCATCTGCCCCCTATATGCAAACCTACCAACAGAGCTGCAAGCAAAAATTTTTGAACCCACGCCTGAAGGGGCAAGGAAGGTTGTACTCGCCACAAATATAGCCGAGACGTCATTGAACCCTGGATTTTGCAAGATGAAGTCTTATAATCCAAGGACTGGAATGGAGTCATTGCTAGTGACTCCCATATCCAAGGCATCAGCAAATCAAAGGGCAGGTCGATCTGGTCGAACAGGTCCTGGAAAGTGCTTCCGACTCTATACGGCATACAACTATTATAATGACTTAGATGACAATACTGAGCCAGAAATACAAAGAACCAATCTTGCAAATGTGGTCCTTATGCTTAAGAGTCTTGGTATACATGATTTGTTACATTTTGATTTTATGGATCCACCACCATCTGAGGCACTGCTAAAATCTTTAGAACTGCTTTTTGCATTGAGTGCCTTAAACAAACTGGGTGAGTTGACTAAATTGGGTAGAAGGCATGCTATCTAAAATGATAGTTGCTTCAGAGAAATACAAATGCTCAGATGAGATCATTTCTATTGCTGCCATGCTTTCCATTGGCAATTCACTCTTTTACCGACCAAAAGACAAGCAAGTCCACGCTGACAATGCACGCATGAATTTTCATGCTGGGAATGTGGGAGATCATATTGCATTGCTTAAGGTATAAATATCTGGCTCGTGACTTTCTTTTGCTCTTTTGCTCTTTTGTGGGTTACGAATTATTTTGGACTGTAAACCAAGAACTAGGACTTGGGTTAGGAAAATGAATTTTCATTTGGTAATAAATCGAACAGGGTGGGAATTTTTGTTCATTTTACTTTGTAAGCAAGCATTGTTGTCATACTTCACATATTTCACTAACCCAATTTTTGCTATTTCATTGTCCCAGGTTTATAATTCATGGAAAGAGACAAATTATTCAACGCAATGGTGTTATGAAAATTATATACAGGTACTTTGATATTACGAATTGCTTATTTAGTGTTGTTGGGAGAATCCTTGTTATCATTCTCTTTCTATAAAGGCATATTATTGGCTGCCTGACTTTAGTGTCTGCTTGTATTTAACAATTCTTTTCCAAAATAGTGGCTCATCTAGAGCTTATGTTTCATTTACATGTTGCTGGATCAGAAAGATTCCCTTATAAGACGCATGTATCTTCATTCCAGGGTAAAAGAAGAAAAACCCAGAGAGTGATGCATACTCTGCATGTGACTGTAACGTTAATGTTGAGTGATTTTTGAGCAATCTTTTATTCTCTACTGATTTAGCTTTGTTTTCATTCCAAAAATAGTAATATGTCACGGTAAGTTAGAGATCGTATTCTTTTAGCCAACAAAGATCTTATATTTGGTGATGCTTGTAGGTTAGGAGTATGAAATGTGCAAGAAATATCAGAGATCAACTTGAGGGGCTCCTGGAGAGAGTCGAGATTGAGCTAGTCTCGAATCCCAATGATTTAGAAGCTATAAAGAAGTCCATAACGTCTGGTAATTTATGATCCTATAGTGGAATGTTTTTCTTAATGTTAATTATTGAAATTAATTCCATCACAAATTCTTGTTTAGGTTTCTTCCCTCACTCTGCAAGACTACAGAAGAATGGATCTTACCGAATGGTCAAACATCCGCAGACTGTCTGTACACATCCCGGCTCAGAGCTGGCCTAGGTAAAGCTTTAAATTGTGAGGATGATTGATTTTAGCTATGATGTGTCTTTAATACAAAAAATGAGCATTTGGGCTTTAAAACATAATGATAGTTTGATGTTAATCATGGCATGTCTTGATTGAAGAATGCATAATTGCACATTCTTATCTATCTATATTTTATTCATTCATTTATTCATTTTTTTCCATCTTTTGGGTGGTTTGTTTGAGGACAATGGAAATTAAAGAGTTAGGTTGTCATTTGAGGACAGTGTAAATTGAAGAGTTAGGTTGTCATTTGTTAAGGTTGTTGGAGGTTTTGGCAAACTCTATTTGATAAAAGCTTTTTAACATACGCCGTCAGTGCTTTAATGAAGTGTGAAGAAGTCTCTAGTCCCTTGTAGTTTGATCCTTGATACTTACTGAAGCAGAGTGATATTTAGGAGTGAAAACTGATGTGTATTAATCACAAAAGAGTACAGGTATATATATACAAGAGGAACCGAAAACTACTCCTAGAAAATAGGAACTACTTCATGATTCTATGGTACAAAATCCTAACTGACGATACAGAGTATCATATCTAGGAAATTAATCAAAAATCTAATTAACTAACTCCTAAAACACAAAGTATGATTATAGGAAATTAACTACTCCTCTAATCGGCTAGTTTGTTTTCCTACACTCTCCCTCAAACTAGGTGATATATGTTCATTAGACCAAGCATAGAACTTAGTTCAATGAAGTTGGGTCGAAACAGAGCCTTTGTTAAAATATCTGCTGCTTGCTGCCGAGAGGGTACATAGTTGAGAGAAATCACTTTGCCTTCTATTTTCTCACTGATAAAGTGTCAATCAATCTCAACATGCTTTGTTCTATCGTGATGAACCGGGTTTTTGGCAATTGCAATTGCTGATTGGTTGTCACACATAATCTTGATAGGACCGGAAGTACTAACACTGAGTTCATCTAGTAGTCGATTCAGCCAAATTCCTTCACATATGCCCTGAGCCAACGCTCGAAACTCAGCCTCGGCACTGCTGCGAGCTACCACCTGTTGCTTTTTACTTCGCCAAGTTACTTCCCCCAAACAAATGAGCAGTACCTAGATGTGGATTTTCGGTCAATAGGGGATCCGGCCCAATCTGCATCATTGTAGATCTCAAGGGATCGATTAAGTGTCTTCCTGAACATTAACCCCTTTCTAGGATCCTTTTTAAGGTACCTAAGAATCCTACTTATTGCCTCCATGTGATTTCTAGACAGATTACTCAAAAATTGACTTACAATACTAACTGCAAAGCTTATATCTGGGCGTGTGTATGTCAAGTATATCAGCTTTCCCACCAAGCGTTGATACTGTCCCTTATTCGCAGCTAACTCTTCTGTTCGAGGCATCAATCTGGTGTTAGGGTCTATAGGAGTCTCAACCGGCTTGCACCCACTCATACCGGTCTCGTGTAGGAGATCCAAAACATATTTACGTTATGAGACTGAAATTTCTTTACTAGACCTGGCCACCTCCATTCCCAGAAAATATCTTAGATGTCCCAAGTCCTTGATTTCAAATGCCTTGGACTATAAGGTCTTAAGTCTTCTCATTTCTTCTTTGTGATTCCCAGTAAGAGCTATATCATCAACATAGACAATCAACACTGTAATTCTCCCATCTGTGAAGTGTTTGATGAACAATGTGTGGTCTGCTTGAGACTATGAGTAACCATCCTGTTTAAGCACCTTAGTGAACCTGTCAAACCATGCCCGAGGTGATTGTTTGAGTCCATATAACGCCCTTTTCAGCTTGCACACATTTCCTTTTGTTTCCTTAGTTTCAAAACCGGCTGGTATATTCATATAGACTTCCTCGACTAAGTCCCCGTTTAGGAATGCATTCTTCACATCGAGCTGAAACAAAGGCCAATCTTGATTGACAGCAATGGATAATAAGACACGTACCGTATTAAGCTTTGCTACAGGAGCAAAAGTCTCCTGATAATCGATCCCATAAGACTGAGTGAATCCTCTAGCAACTAACCGAGCCTTGTATCTATCAATGCTCCCATCAGCCTTTTGTTTAACTGAGAATATCCATTTGCATCCCAGTCTTCTTACCAGGTGGTAATGTTGCTAGGACCCATGTGCCATGTTTCTCAAGTGCATTGTACTCCTCCAAGGTTGCTGTTCGCCATTCAGGGACCTTCAGGGCTTCATAAACCGAATTGGGAATCATAATTTTGTTTAAGGAAGTCACAAATGCTCGGAATTTTTGTGATAAGGTTGAGTAGGAAATGTAACTGTGAAGTGGGTGTTGGGTACATGATCGAATGCCTTTCCTTTGGGCAATAGGCAGGTTTGACTTCGGATCATACTCTGTTAATTCTTTAGTACTTGTTTGTGGACTAAAAACTGCCTCATCTTGTGCCCTTTCAGGATCAATTGGGCTCGAGAGAGTCTCTTGATTTTGCTGGCTTAGTTCAGGCTGTAGAGGCATTTTTCTTGTGTAGACTTTTATTACTTCATCAGGGAGATTGAGATGTTTAGGAAAGACTACAGAAGTTGGACTTGTTTCAGATGATGAGTTTGGTGATTCTTGTGGGGTGTCATTTGTGCTTGTGTGAAAGGAACTGGGTCCGGTAAACTAGAGAGAGAAGAGTGAGGTGGACTTGACTCAATGAGGACTGACCAATCCCAATGTTGTAATTCATGTGTGTCATACTCCCCTTGAATTGCAAAATTGGGAAAGAATGGTTTATCTTCAAAGAATATGACATCCATGGTGTGGTAGCATTTGCGTGTGGTAGGAGAGAAGCATTTGTAGCCTTTTTGATTGGCTGAGTACCTGATGAAAATACATTTAATGGCATGAGCATCAAGTTTGCCACGGTGTTGAGGGTGGACATGAATAAATGCTGTACAACCAAAGAGTTTGCCGCGGTGTTGTCATACTCTCCCTGAATTGCAAAATTGGGAAAGAATGGTTTATCTTCAAAGAATGTGACATCCATGGTGTGGTAGCATTTGCGTGTGGTAGGAGAGAAGCATTTGTAGCCTTTTTGATTGGCTGAGTACCTGATGAAAATACATTTAATGGCACGAGCATCAAGTTTGCCACGGTGTTGAGGGTGGTTGCCACGGTGTTGAGGGTGGACATGAATAAATGCAGTACAACCAAAGAGTTTGAGAGGAATCTGGGACACTAGCCGTGAGGTTAAATAGGTGCTATGGAAAGTTTGCAGTGGTGACTTGAATTTGAGGACTCTTGAGGGCATTCTATTAATGAGATAAGTGGCAGTGAGGACTGCTTCACCCCAAAATTTCTTAGGAACATTGGTTTGAAAAAGTAATGATCGGGCAACTTCGAGTGTGACGGTTTTTGCGTTTAGACACACCATTTTGTTGAGGTGTGTCAACGCATGAACTTTGTTGAACAATACCGTGGGATTTGAGGTATGGACTGAGAGTACAATTAAAATAATCTCTAGCATTGTCAGTTTTGAGAATTTGAATATTGGTTTTAAACTGGTTTTGAACCATAGCATGGAAATGTTGGAAAATATGGGTGGTCTCAAATTTTTCTTTCATAAGAAATGTCCAACATAATCTGGTATGATCATCGACCAGCAACAAAAAACATCGAGCACCAGTAATATTAAGGATCCTAGTTGGTCCCCAGATATCACCATGAATGAGGGAAAAAGGATGACTTGGTTTGTAAGGTCGTGGAGAGTAAGTGCTTCGAGTATGCTTTGCAAATTGACAAACTTCACAATGAAATGAATAGGGATTTTTATTAACAAATAAAGATGGAAACAATCGTTTCATGTACAAAAAATTAGGATGACCTAAACGAAAGTGCGACATCATAATTGCACTATCTTTATTTGACTGACTGACTAACTTAAGACTATGAACCTACCAACATTTTGGACTGACTTGATTGTTATTTGAGGAGGAATGGACTGATGAATCAAGAAGATAAAGGCCCGCACGAAGCTTAGCATTGCCAATCGTCCTCCTCGAGCTCAAGTCCTGAAATACACAATATTTGACAAAGAATTTAGTTTCACAATGAAGGTCACTATTTAGTTTGCTAACTGAGATGGGGTTACAGTCAAGATCTGGCACAAATAAAACAGAGTAGAGGGTAAGAGTGCTTGAGAGATGTATTGTTCCTGTCCTTGCCACTTTTGTGTGTGTACCATTGGCAATACGTATTGTTTGATGACCATTGCAAGGAGAATAAGTTTTGAAAAGGGATCTGTCACCTGTCATATGGTTTGATGCACCGGAGTCTACTATCCACGAAGAGGAGGGTGATTGGGCCACATGGAGTGCAAGATTACCTGAGCCATGTGTTGAATCATTCCCATCATTGATAGATGTCGAATAAGCTGAGACATTAGCCTTACTGCTGGAGTAATTCTAGCTGGTCCTTGGTGAAAGGCACCTGATTGTTCGATTGAGACGTCTTTGAGATGGTTGTGTTTTCTCTAGACTCACGTTCTCGGCTTGACTTCTAATTTGGGGGCTTTTCGTGCAATTTCCAGCATGTCTCTTTGAAGTGGCCTGGCTTCTTGCAATAATCACACCAAGGATGTCCTCTTCGTTATTGATTATCACTAGGATTTTGAGGTATCCCACGAGAAGCAAGTGCAATAGAATCAGATGAATATTTATGGTCCTTGGCTGCAGCAAGTGCTGAAACATTTGGGGCTGAGGAAAGATCGGAGCGTCCCAACATGATTCGCTTGCGGCTGTCCTCCCTGCGTACTTCGAAAAAGACTTCACGTAAACTTGGCAGTGGTTTTGTCCCTAGAATCCTGCCTCGCACTTCATCGAGAGACTTATCAAGACCCATCAAGAACTTGAAGATATGCTTGGTTTCAACAATTTTTCCGAAATAAGCGCGGTCATTTGGACACTTCCATTCGTGTGATTCAAAGACATCTAGCTGCTGCCAATGACGAGTAAGAGTTGTGAAATAGGTAGTAACAGAATTCTCTCCTTGTTTCAGGTCCTGAAGGATGTTCTCCACATCGAAAAGTTTGGCTATGTTTTCGCTGCTGGAGAAAGTATCTCGTGTGGCGTCCCATATCTCTTTGGCTGTGGTGTAGAGTAAAAAATTCTCTCCTATCTCAGTTGTCATTGAACTAATCAACCAAGACATAACAAGGTTATTTTTAGCCCTCCATGTTCTGAATTCAGGATCACTTGGATTAGGTTGAATGGTTGCACCAGCGAGGTAGTCATCTCTGCTTCGTCCACTTATGAACATCATTATTGATTGGGACCATTGGAGATAGTTATGGTTATTGAGTTTGTGGCAGATGACGGGGATGAGACTGTTTTCGGTTGCAGCCTGAGTTGATTGTGGAATGATAGGAACATTAGGAGATGGATTGGGTGTGATGAGTCCCTGGAGGTTTGTTCGGATTCAGCCATGGAATGAGAGCAGATTAGGGATGACGACTGAGATAAGGAATGACTGGGACTGATGAAAAATTAGAGTTTTAGAGCCTTTGCTCTGATACCATGAAGCAAAGTGATATTTAGGATTGTATTAATCACAAAAGAGTACATGTATATATATACAAGAGGAATCGAAAAACTACTCCTAGAAAATAGGAACTACTTCATGATTCTATGATACAAAATCCTAACTGACTATACAGAGTATTATACCTAGGAAATTAATCAAAAATCTAATTAACTAACTCCTAAAATACAAAGCATGATTATAGGAAGTTAACTACTCCTCTAATCGGCTTGTTTGTTTTCCTACACTTACAAAATGTCTGAGTTTTTTTAAAGGGTGGTTGGTCCAATTCCAGCTGCTCACTTTGTGCGGTTTGCTTAACCAACCGACAGATTCAAGTTCACTGTGGTGCCAATTCCGTTGGTTTTCCGCTGTCGGTTCAATCGTTTGGCTTCTGTTCTTTGGTTTTTCTCAACGCCCTAATAATTAGTTTGGACGTACTTTTTGATTAGCAAATTTGCATGGCGAGCATGTTCAATGGCCATAATAAGGAAAATGTTAAAGCGCACATACAATACACCAACAGGCTCTAAAAGGAATACTTTCAGTGAATGGTTGCTTATGTTTCTCTTTTTATATCCTCAGTTGCTTCTGAGATGGGTTGTCTACCATGAATTAGTGCTTACAACTAAGGAATATATGAGACAGGTAACTCCTTCCCCTCCATGGGATTATATTTGAACTGCTTTTTTGTTTTGAGCCTTTGTTGGATTTCTATTTGTTCTGAGCTAATAAGTAGATGTCCAATTGCAGGTTACAGAACTAAAGCCAGAGTGGCTAGTTGAAATAGCTCTGCACTTTACCAGCTTAAGGATGTGGAAGATCGTATGCTCTCTCTCTCCCTCCTCCCCACACACACACACACACAGACGCTCTCATTTTGGGCTCGTCTGTAGTGTCATAAATCAAGTGAATAGCACTCGTGAGCTTCAAAATCCTTTAACTTTACTCACATGGTCAAGAGTGTATGGAGGTGTTAACCACACCTTTGTCTAGACGATGTTGAGCCGTAAGAAATAACAACCGATACAAGGCTAATAGTTTTAGTGATGATAGTATCTAATATTTGGTTGATATTATTTTGTATAACAGCTTTACATGTTATATCCTAACGTTATAATCTGTGGCAGCAACTTCAAAGAAGATGCCTCGGCGAGAAGGGCTTGCATCATAGAATTGGAGACTGGCAAAAAATAAAGAAAGAGATTGAAAGTTGTAATGGAAAAGATAATTGTACATACGACTGTTGGTAGAGGAAATCAGGAAGGGATACATACAATTTTGTATTTTGAAACTACCTATAATTTTTGTACATAGAAAAAGTCGTAGGCCCCTAACACCCTGCCCTTTCATGCACGTCCAATTTCTTCATTTTTGGGGGGCTTTGAGGGGATCTTTTTGCAGTCTATCATGTTGAGGATCCTATCTCACCCAATTTTTAACCCAAACTTAGACCAGATAATTAATACACGATGTATTATAGATAGCTACCATTTTTGTAGCCTGCTTTTGGGTGGTGGTGGTGAAGCATTATGATATATTTGTGCAAGTTTTGTTTTTTCACTTTTTGTATCTTCCAAAAATCTGTATGAGAAGTAATTTTGTTCATTCAATTTTGAATTGACCTTTGGGTGTAATACTACCTAATTTGTGGTCGACTCTTTTGTGCTTCCATACCCAACTTATTATTATTATTATTTTTTAAATGGAAACCCCAGTTTGGCCGGTCCCCAAACACTAGGTAGGACATATCCTCCAAAAAAAAAAAAAAAAAAAAAAAAAAAAGGAAAGAAGAAAAAGAAAAGAAAAGAAAGGGGCAGTAAATTATATGCTGCCAGATTGCCAACTTCCGTTGACTTGCAAATGTAACCTAGTCTGAAATACAGGTTTTTATACATTATTATTGGTGCGTCATCTGTTTGGAACTGTTGAATGATGGACAATGTCTGTCGACACAAAAGCTGTTTAATTAGAAAGACTACGAAGAAATCCCCCCAAATTTAAGCGCGTCGACTGCGAAAGGCATGATTGATTACTGAAACAACAGCACAGTTATAGCCTTTGCTTTTCATTTTGATTAGAAGATAAGGTAGAATCACTTTCTGTAAGACAAGGAAAATAGTGATATAATAGTAGTAAAAAAGGAGAAAAAAGGAGCAAAGAAATTACATAAACTGTATCTCCTTGGAGCTCAACTCCAGCTCTAAATTAAATTCCCAATGAGAGAATTTAATCTCACGCCACGGCAGGCATATCCTTGAGCCACGGGTCCAATGGCTTCCCAATTGAATAGACAATGAATCCTATCTCCCTCAGCTTCTCAACATCCACAATGTTCCTTCCATCAAACACAAAAGCAGGCTTTTGCATGTTGTCGAAAATCTTCTTGTAATCAAGTTGCTTGAACTCATCCCATTCGGTCAGAATGCACACCCCATGAGCATCCTTAGTTGTCTCGTAAGCATCCCAGGCGACACTGACTTGCTTCACTGCAGTCGGGCTCGTTGGCTGCAGATGAATTGGGTGGTCCCAATCAAACTTGTTCGTCAAAAGATCCCTTTGGAGTTGGGCCCCGGTAACCTGCGGGTCGTAAATGCCAAGCCTTGCCTTGTCCCCCAACAGCCCCTTGCAAACATCAATAGCAGGAGTTTCCCTCGTGTTCCCGGTGTCTTTCTTGAAGGCGAAGCCAAGAACGGCGATCTTTTTACCGGAAATTGTGTTGAACATTGAGGAGACAACGCGGTTGACAAACCGGTTCTTTTGATAGTCGTTCACCTTTATGACTTGTTTCCAGTAGTTTGCAACCTCAGTTAGGCCGTTGCACTCGCATATGTAGACCAAGTTGAGTATGTCTTTTTGGAAGCAAGATCCACCAAAACCTACACTGGCATTCAGGAACTTGGGCCCAATTCTGGTGTCTTTGCCAACAGCATGGGAGACCTCTGAGACATCAGCTCCAGTTGCTTCACAGAGCGCCGACATGGCATTGACGGACGAGATACGCTGCGCAAGGAAAGCGTTGGCTGCCAGTTTTGATAGCTCCGCAGACCACAGATTGGTTGTCAAGATTCTGTCCTCAGGCACCCAATTAGCATACACAGCCTTAAGTGCTTGAATCGCCTTTTGCCCATCTGGGGTTTCCCTCCCTCCGATGAGGACTCTGTCGGGGTTAAGCAGGTCCTGGATTGCCGTCCCCTCGGCAAGAAACTCGGGGTTCGACAAGATCTGGAAGTCGATTCCCTTGCTGTTGTGAGTCAGGATCTTCTCAATTGCCTCGGCAGTTTTGACCGGTGCAGTTGATTTCTCAACAACAATCTTGTTGGACTTTGAGACATCAGCAATCATCCTCGCCGCACTCTCCCAGTATGTCAAGTCCGCGGCCATGCCTGCTCCAAGAGCCCCGGTTTTTGTCGGAGTGTTGACCGAGACAAAGACTATGTCCGCCTCCGAGACGTGTCTCTCCACATCAGTGCTGAAGAAGAGGTTCTTTCCTCTGCATTGTTTCACAACTTCTTCGAGGCCCGGTTCATAGATTGGAAGCTGATCACTGTTCCAGGCTGCAATCCTCGAAACTGAGATGTCGACGACAGCTACTTCGATTTGAGGACACTTGAGAGCAATTACCGCCATGGTTGGCCCTCCAACATATCCGGCTCCAATGCAGCAAATTTTCACCATTTTCTTCCTCGTTTATCTGAAAGAGAAAAAATATATGCCTGTCAATATAAAACCTAAAAACATAGCTTTCTTACGTAAACAATTTAACAAAATATTCAGGTTTTTTTTTTCTTTTTTTCTTTTCCATGAGATCTGAAACCATATTCATATCATGGTGTAAAAAAGATGTGCAAGTGTGAAGATCATAAACGATTCAAATCAAACGCACAACAAGACCATTATTATGAAAAAAAACTAAATTAGAAAATCCATGAATAGATTCAGAACTCTAAAGCTAAAGCTTTTACAAAGACTTACCTCAGCTATTTCTTTTTGAACTTTCAGGAAAAAAGGAAAAAAGAGAAAGTCATAGCAAATGTTTTTATGTGGGAAGCTACTAAAACACGAAGAAGAAAGAGACAACAAGCGAGTTTAGAAAGCAAGGAGGCACTTCGTTAAATAGTGATTAAATACACATACAAGTATGAGTGTCTATATATATATATATAGCAAACTTTAAGATCTGAATAATAGCTTTTGTACTTTCAGTGAAGTAAAGCAAAGTCAGATTAGAAACATGGGCTACAACATTAAACACGTTTTCAAAACACCTTTTAGTATCAAACAAGGGAAAGTTTAGCCACCCACTTTTCTTAAAACCATCATTAATATCAATGCCCTTCCCAAGAGTCTCATTTCTCTTTTGACAACCGTTCATTTTCTTCCCTTTTTTTAACGGAAAAGGGTACAAAGAGACGTTTACCAAATCTTAGAAGAATGTAGTCAGAAAGAGCTCAAGCCACAGACAAAAAACAAAAAAAATCTTGGAACAGGGATTTGAGTACTAGTCTTTCCACATGGCAGGAGTAATTTTATGACTACATTTTCTAGTACTAAAATATGTTGGAGAACGTACTAGATAGATATATATATATATAGAGATATATATATATATATATATATATATATATATATTAATGAAAACTTGATGATACATAATAACGTTCTCTTGCACCCAAAAAAAAAAAAAAAAAAAAAACAGTTTTGCTGCCCAATAAAAAAAAGGTGTCCTTTCCATAAGTTTTCTGCAAGATATTGACTGATATGAGGAAAAAATATACAATATTTTGGGAAAAGTACACATGCATGTCACGTAATAAGCAATTAATATCTCTTTTTAATCATTTTTCCTGTGAAGTACTATGTGACCATGTTCGTGCCAATATGGGGCCGAACCAAACACCATAAATGTTGCCCTTTCTAGTTAAAAAAAAAAAGAGAAAGCTTCAACGTCCAGAAACAACGTGCTTGATGTACGGTGGGTTATATCTTATAGGAGAAAATGTCAGAACAAAATCAATTTTGACTGAAATTTTTTTGCTTTAAATTGAAAATGTCGTAATAAAATTGATTTTAACTGAAAATTTTCAACTTTGAACTAAGGAACTAACATATTTTATGTGAGCTGTGGTTTAATTTTGTATTGTATTTTTTTAAACGTACATTATATGTGAATATCGGGACAACATATGTGTACAGTATTTACCATCAACAGCATTTTTTTTTTCCCTAGATCCAACCTGAGAAATTTCCAAAAAAAAAAAAAAAAACAATGGTAATCGTCTTTTTTCTTCAATGTGGCCAAAAAGTTCAAGTGTCGATTTTTTTTAAAATAAAACTTTATTTAATTAAAAATAGTACAAACAAAATTACATAACACCACCCGTTATACTTACAAAAGATTCCAAATGATGATTAGATCAAACAGTAAAAATTAAATCAAGCACAGGGACAAAAGATGATGCCGAGAGACAGAGGGAAATGACTTGCTCGACATCTAGAATAAAGTCCTTCAATGGTTCGTTACAAGACTCTATTATAGTCGATGGATGACACCAATCGATCAAATCAAACCTACCTAGTGAGGGCACTACAACCTAATATAGATTTAAAACTAACCACCAGTCACCACACACAATGCCGCTAATTAATAGGTGTGAAAATCAAACCAAGGTTGGAGATGGAGAAACCGCCTCCTTTATTAGTACCGACAAGCCAAACAATAAAAAACATATGGCAGAAACATTAACACTTTTATTTGACAAACACAAAAACTTAAACGGAAGGGTACAACCCAATCAACAGTGGTGAGGATTCCAATGATTGTTTGAAATGTAATGTTCGAGAAAATTTATTAATTTAAATTTAGAATTAATAATTAATGGATATTTCTAGATAAATTGTATTTTGCAAAAATTACGATAAAATATAAATTATTTACAAATAATATTAATGTGTACTATAAATTTTGTGCAATTCAGAGTATTTTTAATATGCAAATTTTGTGAGTTTAAGTACTCAAAAATTTGTGAAATACTCTTAAAGTGAAATTTATATCCCATTAATTATTAATTTTGTGGCATAAATTAATAAAGGAAAAATATGCTAATTGAAGTAGAAAATCATGCCATGGTTCAAAACAATATTAAAATAATCAATTGTCGATTAGTTAAACTGGTAAAGATTTTTGTGTTTATAATCCATCAGTTGATGGAGTACAATATAGAAAGACACACAAAAGAAAAAAGATAAACATTACAGTTTAATTGTACTGATAAAGTACAAACACAAATATATGAAACTATGTTGGGTTTATAAAAAGTGGGTAAAAAGTATGTATATATATTGTAGACTGTTTAAGTACATATTTCTTAAATTTTATACTGACAGTATAAGAAAAATACAATATAAAGTAAAATTACACCGTGTAAAAGTCGTGGGACCCATCATAAAGCACCACCCAAAAGGGTGGAATTTTGCCACATCTCCCCCTTGTTGTGTCTAGTTTTTACCATAGGTTTTGGGCTAAATTTTTACTATAAATGTGCTTCAGTGATGACTAAACTCATGGGTCATTGAAGTTGGAAAAGGATCGCACTTGGTTTTCATCATTTTCATGCACACATAGAACCAAAACACTCTCATTTCTTTCTTCTAGAACGGGCAGCCCCTATAACATATTCTTAAAAGAAATTTTCTCAAAAACACAACTTCCAATCAAGTTCTAAAGCAAGTTCAAAGACTTTTGTTTAAGATTAGCAAATTTTCTTAGGAAAAACCCAAACTTTTTCAAATGGATTTTGGTGTTTTTCTTAAAGTTTTGATAGGACTTTGATGGGAGGTTCTTGTCATGAATTGTGTCATGGTAGTTTACGAAGATCAAGCATACTAGTGAAGGATTAAATGGCTCGAAAGATCCTTTCGTAAAATCTTAACCCTAGCCTTGAATTTTTGTTTGTTTGTTTGGTATTTTCTTTTTTTTTTTGGAGTTTGTTATGTAATTAAGTAAAGTATAGACTATGTCATACTAAATGGACTCTATGGCCTAGTTATGTAATATGTTATATGTATGTATGGTGATAATGCTTGATGATTAGAAACTATTTACATGCTTAAAATCAAGTTTGAGAAACATTGCTCTAAAATAAAGTTTTGATGTTTTTTTTTTTTTTTTAAATGGAAGATTTTGGTGGCCTTAGAGGATGATTTAATTTATGAGTAAAAAGGAAATTTGTTCAAAGCAGTGAGACTAACAACTTTCATGGGCGAAATTTTGTAAAATTTTAAAAGGACTAAATTGGAAAGTTTCATACAATCTTGACAAATTTAAAAATAGATGAAAACTCTACTATATAGTCAGAATTTGTAGAAAGTTAAAACACAAAAGTTGTAAAATGCATTGAGATTGTTAACAATCATAAATGGCTTGCGAAAATTCTACATAGTTTATGAGTTAAAAATTTTACAAGTTTAATCACAAAATTTCTAAACAAATGTTAAAAAGAAAAAAAAAACATTTTGAAATTAAAGGAGTTTGACCTGAGTACTTTAAAAAGTTTTAATCCTTGAAAAAACCAAACACAATGGTATAAAATGATCATTTTTGGTTTCGGGGACAAAATTATTGAAATTTTTGTACCATAGGTTAAAATCATAAAATTTTATTAAAACTGGGGTTTTTCAAAGAAAATCAATGCGTCGTTTTTTCACCCCATTACCAATACGCAAGATAATGTAGGTTTTTAATGAAAATAGGCTCGAAAAGTTTTTTAAGACCCATTGAAGGCAAAATTATTATTTTTGCCAAACGGCCTGAATAGACCCAAAACGTCCAAATTAGAAAAACTTCCCTTAGAGGGAATTTTTCTATATTCAGTTAGTGATGAAAAGACAACGTTAAAGTAGGAAAAACAAGCCTTGTAACGTTTGGGTTTCTAGGAAACCGACTAATAACTAGATAAAGTAGCTAACACTTAGTTTCGTTATCGATGCTTAATTCAATAATAAGTAAGCTAATGATGGGATATTGTTCAGGTAGGACACTTAGTTAGATATCAAGGAGATGAGAAACTGGTTAACATTGTATCTAATCCAAGTAAGTTTCAAACTCCACCTATAGCGTGGAGCAAAAGGTCTTCAAAAATATATATTATATATTATTTATTTTATTTAATGTTTTTGTAATGCACTTATTTCAAGTTACTAAAGCATCATAAATGGTATGATATTGTAATTTAAGGCTTTGGTACATGGTTCACTAAATAAGATAAGGTAGCATCATACTAACCTCCCGACCCAAGGGGAACTTTAAGTTTTATTAAGGTCTCGGTGTTACGATGACTTTTATGTGCACTCGATACATATACATGGGCCCTAGTACAAGTTAAGAAAAATAAAAAGAATAATTAAAGTTCATAAAAAAGCATAAATGGATGATGTGTACAAATAAAAATTATTTTATAGGCTATGTTTAGACTTTCTAAGCAATAGCTTAATGTTATTTTATGTTGTAAAAAATCCAAGCAAGAGACTAGAATATATATACTGTTCTAAGGGCAATGACAATATAAGCAACTGCATAGTCAAAGAGTATGGATACCACTGTGAGATCGATTTCGTTGTAAATTATATGTTTTGAAGTATGCTCTGTCATGAAAACCATCTACTTACTATGATGTGTAATATAAGTGAAACTAGTGTTATAAATGCTTTTAGGAACAAAACAAAGAAAAACTATTTATAAGTTTCTGTAAGGGTTATGAAGTCCTTTGGAACTAAAACGGTGTTATGAAATATGTTAAGTAAATTAAATAGTTTTTCTTATATAAAAAAAAGGTCCATATTTTTTATAGCTAGGTAAGTAAATTTATGAAAAGAAAAATATTAGAAAAAGACTTGAAAGGTCAAGTCATGGCATAAAACACACTCCTAGAAGAGAGAGAAATCTACAATCATACTCATAAATGGAGTAGACATCAAAGCAGAATCAATCCACTGACCCATAATGACCACCCGCTATTGCTTGTTGCTCCTGCCGCCAGCCAGTAATGGCACCACCCCAATAACCCCACTTCTAACTAGAAATCTAGAGACTAGCCAAAGACCGGTTTTAGATTCTGGCCCCTCGAGATCCCTTACAGAAGGGGCGTAAGGACAAAAATAAGTAGAAAAAAAAACCTAGCAAAGAGCTTTTTCTCAAATCTTAATTCAAGAATATATGTCGATTTCAAATTTAAAAAAAAAGCAAAATTTTTACCTACTGAATTTCACATCAATGATGAGCCTAATCTTCCTAATGTTTGGTAAACATTGAACAGCTTTCAGTTGAATTTAATTCATTATCAAGTCATTCTAGGACTATTTTAGCTTCCTCCCTTAAACCTTCCAGCCGGGAAAGTAGCTAGGGGTGACAAACTATCTCAAAGGAAATGGAGTTTGACTGGTTAGGGCCTTCATTTGTAAGTAACTTATGATTGTAGAAGCTATACATGAGTTCCAACAACAATAAATAAATAAATAAATAAATGTGTTATAGGAAATGTATCTTGGCAAGGACTTGGGTGGCTTTTGGTGATTAATTTAGGGGAGAATCTAGAAACAAGTCTCAAACTTCACACTACATCTCCACTTTGGTTTGTGCTATTAGAACTTCTTAAAACATCAATTCAATCTATCTTGCTGTGGACAAATTTTGTCCTTCCATTAGCCGATAAATTAAAAAAAATGATGGAAAAACAACACCTAACTCATGTTGTAGCGTGAGTTGGATTATTAAAGCAAGTTGCAAATAAACTTGGAGCCCTAGCAAACATTATAACATGCATTTAGAGGGAAAACCACAGCACTCACTATAGATGGAATATATGAACCATGCCAAACAATTAGTTAGTCCCACGCACTTCAATAGTACATGAGTAACACATGATCTACTCCGTCTAAATTTTAACACAGAGTGAGATTTGGCGTAGGTTGGGACACTATATTTGGGATTTTTAGCGGAGAATAATTTGATGTATACAACGTCAGTGACCTCCTATTGTCTTAACCTTGATTCTCAAGCGTATAGAATCCAAGCGACGCTCTCCAGGTCGTGACTAGTGACTCCCAACATTTTTCTAAAAGGAAAAATTTTATTTTAATACCTGTGTCATATTGAAATATGAGTTCGGTATTTACTGTTTTGAAAAATTTCATGCCGGTGCCTCGGCCTTTTAGAACTTTTTTTTAATACCTTGGAGTCTCTTTTTGGGTCATAAAAAGACAGAATTATTCTCTTTATAAATATAAACAATTGACCGAAATTTTGAGTAAGAAATTTTTTTAAAAGGGCGTTTGGTTAGGGGACTAGGAATTTGGGTGTTTGGTTACATGCATAACAAATTTTGTTACTCAAAGTTTCAGTCAATTAATTATATTACAAAAAGGGAATTTGTTCTTTTGTGTCCCAAAAAAGGGCTCCGTAGATTTTTTGAAAGATCAAGGCACCAGCATGAAATTTTTAAAAATAGAGGACACTAAACTCAAACTTCGATATGACACAAGGTACTAAAATGAAATTTTCTCTTTTTAAAATACGTCTCTCTTACTCTAGGAAAAAGTCTCTTTTAGAGATTATTACTACTATGACTACTACTACTACTACTACTACTACTATTATTGTTATTATTATTATTATTTTAAGGTCTTAGTTACGTTTGAGGAGGACCTTTTTCTTTTTCTTTTCCCCGTTATTGAGCTTTCAACGTTATCAACTGAGACTTTGAAGTATTTAGAAACAAAGTTGGAACTTAAATACTATAGCATGTGAGAGCTTTACACTATAGCAAACTTGTGCTTTTCACTATATATATAAAAGCTTTATATTGTAGTGAGTTGGAATTAAAGTTTCAACTAACTTGCCAAATTGAGCCTTAAACTATTATTGTTGTCATTGTTGTTTTGCAAGAAAGATATTGAAGTCTACACTTGACCTTTGAACGAGAGGGAAAATTTCTTATTTTCTTATATGTAAATAGTTGTCAGATCAGAATGCATCTCCATAAACACAAATAGGTTTGTCAAGGAAATATTCACAGTCGAAAACACTGATATTTGCAAAGGAAAAAGGAAATTATACTTGTTGATATGGCATAACCAAAAGCCATACTTCTTTTATATGCAAAAATGCTTGCATAACAACACAAAACAGAGCCCCAACAATTGTCAAAGAGCTGATCAAATCAGCACCAACCCAATTCTAAATACGAATTTTTAACTTCTTTTCTGTAGGTTTCCCTTTTTTTTTTTTTTTTTTTTTTTTTTTTTTTTTTTTTTTATGTGTGTGTGAGGGGTTAAACTAAGCTCATTTGGACGTTATGTCTAACACCGACTCGGTTAACCACAATGACACGCAATTTGAGACGTATTAAACAATGCAATTTTCTTGTTAAGCATCCACTTATGACATTATTTCCAAAGCAAACCACTTAAACATAAAACACGTCCATGACTTCCTAAAAACCCCGAAAAAAAGGTTTAAAAAAAAAACCCATCTTGGTTTTTCTTCAAGAAATGGGATCAGAAGGTTCAAACCAAGAATGCCAGTCAAAGTCCCTGCAAATCCCAGAAGCTAAACAGCCAATGAACGGCACTTCCGGCAATAATACCATGAGCCCCATTCGCAAGCTAAGCCCCAATTACAAAGGCAGTGCACTATATGACTCGTATGAGCTCCAGGCAGTAGTTCAACAACTGAACAAGGCCATTCAAGGTTCAAAAGCATTCTCTCCAATAGGCTTGAAGTCTCCCTTTTATCGGAAACGCTTGAATTGCGTTTCTGGGGAAAACAGAAACAAGTCCCCCAAGAGACTGACTGGTTCCAGCTTTTCATCTGCAACAACACTGGGCAGTGATAAAAATGGCAACAGAGGTGCTTGGGAGGTCACAAAGCTAGTTGTGACAAGATTATGGATGAAGGTTAAAAAAGGTTTTCTGAGGAATAAGCACAAGGAATGAGTTCAAAGTTGCTGCACTTTCGTGTCCTCAATTATAAGCGTGTGCTTTTGTCAAACTTTTTCACCGTTTCTCCGTGTAAATTGAAATGGGTGATGTCTTGGTTATCATTATTCCTCTATATCTATCTGAACCTTGGCCAGAGCGGTCCTTTCATTTTTTTTTTTTTTGGTTGTGGTGGGGGGATCCAAAAGGCTCTGGCTATTGCCAAGGCAAGACTCAAGTCTTGAAGAGAGAGAGAGAGAGAGAGAGATACAAGGCCTCCTATACGTGTATTTCATCCATTTTACTATAACTAATCGAGCAATTTCAAATAACTTTCGTAGGCCGTGCTCGCCTCCTATATTACTTTTGTTGTAAGCAACAGAGAGATGGACTCATTAGCTAATCCGGCTATAAAGTCACTTTATTGTATTAGGAAGAACGAGAAAAGTGTCAGTTTTTAAAATATTTTGTAGTTTTATTTCAGGCTTCCTAAATATTTATAATAAATATTAAATTTATGATATATATAACTTATTTACTATATAAATAATACTACATTATTTGCACCATAATCTGTTTATTGTCAAAATAAGACTAATTTATATTGTAAACAGAGAGACAAATAATTATTTACGTCATAAACTTGACATTTACTATAAATATTTTTCAAACCTGATATTTAATATAATTAATTTTAAAAAAAGCTGACATTTTCTACCATTTTTGTACTGGGTAAAGCACCAAAACACATCCACCTCAACTGAGCTTTTAAGGCTAAAGAAAATTGAACTTGGCAACTCGAATGTAACATAAACGGATAGGAAATGCTAATCTCCTCCCTTTCAAGACTTATCATCCGTAAATCTTAAATGCAAACGTGAAAACAAAACAAAATTTCCTTTCTATGGATGTTGAACAAGGTTCATCTACAATCTATGCTTTAGCAAAAAGCATTGCGTTCAACATCACCAAATATTGCATTCACACAAAAAGATACACGTATTGATACCGCGATATAGAGAAAGGCAAAAAAAAAAAAAAAAAAAAGGAAAAAGGAAAAAAAAATAACTGAAGGAAGATACCACAACAAAAACCACTCCTATTTGCTGTAAGCAAATCTCCTAGGACAGCCTCAGAGCCATTTCTTGAAGAAGAGCCCGCTTCTGCGAAGCATTAATAACATGGTTTGTCTCGGCATTCTCAAGGACATCAGTGATTATGGCAGCTGCATGACCAAGTGGCTCCTCAGAGGACCTCTTCAACATGAAAGCCTATCCAGTTTACACATGTAAATTGTAGGCCAACAACCTCGGCGAAGTCCAAGAAATAGAATAAATAGGACTAATAGACACGTATTGTTATTATCAACCAGTGGCCCCAAGATACAAAAGCTTAGAAACGAGCAAGACCTAGGCAATTTTCTATCAAGTCGCCAGTTTTGTGAAGTGGCAAGCATCTATATAGCTAGGAACCTAGTAATCTTTATACTTGTATAAAATTTGTTACGAAGGTAATAAATAACTTAGCTTTATTAATGAATTGTTGGAGGTAGCACATGATATCCAAAATAGAAAAAGGAAATGTCTAGTGCAACAAATGCATCTTCACCCTAAAAAAATTGCATATTCTGGAGAAAGAGAGAGAGAAAACCTGGCCATGATGAGAAATAGCTAGTGTGCACGGTTGCTGAAACCAGGGTTCACCATCAATTTGAACAGGCAAAGCAGCGAAAAGCTGTATCTTGATTGACTGACCCTGAGCAAGCCTCCGAGCACGAGATAGACCTACCTGTTGCCAATAACAATATAACATTTCATAAACATCTCTACAATGTTCCCAGTGCCAAAAATCAAGCCCACATTCGCTCTAGCCCATTCAGTTTGTTAAATCAAACTACAAGTCGAATCATTTTCTACAGTATTTTCACACCAAAATTTAAATTTTCATTCAAACCTATGAACTAAATGGGAAAATAGCCGGGATGCAGTTAGAAAGTTTTGTTTTGTTTTGTTTTGTTTGTTTGTTTTTTTTTTTAAGTTATAAACAGTATATTAAAAATAAATAAATAAATATGCTCAGAGACAAACTCCCATCGGGAAAAAATTCACAATTCCAACACCCCCTACCTTGTTTTGTTTTGTTTTGTTTTGTTTGTTTGTTCTTTTTTTTTAAGTTATAAACAGTATATTAATAATAAATAAATAAATATGCTCAGACAAACTCCCATCGAAAAAAAATTGACAATTCCAAAACCACCCCCCCTCTTTTCCTTACATGAAGAATAGAGACATTTTGCCGCACTAATTGTTTTAAATATGCAAGTAACAGGTAAGAACAAGGAGTAAATATGTAAACAACAGGTAAAAACAAAGAGTATATCTTTATCCTCCCCCCTGCCCAACAGATTGGAAAGCCCAACATACCTGAAGCCTCCCAAGGTGCCAAGTCCCCGATATGCTAACAACCTCAAGTACTTTATCATGCATGGATTGTGGATCAAAATTATCATAACTTTCATCCTCATTTTGCCACAAGTCTACACCGCCCATATAGCTTCCAATGTTTGCAACAAGTACGCCTTCTGCATCCTGCAAAGATGTGTCAAAAAAAAGGAGTGAAGTTTCACGAAACAACTGGTGCATTTATTATTCAGACATCATAAAAGTTCTGATTTATAACAGTACTTCTATAGCAGTGCTTGATGATTAGTTGCGACTCACCTCTGGCACCTCTATCTCGACACCATCAACTTCAACTCGCACTTGCCATGGGAAATCTTCAAATGTTCTATCCATAATACTCTTAGCACCTTCTCTTGCATAAAGAACTTTATTCATAAACTGCACGGAAGGAGGAGTCTTAAAAGTAAAATAAAAGCCAAAGGGAGCAACCAAAAATAAATAGATTAATTAATAAAATTGCAAAGAAACCTTCTTATTTGGTTTTCTTTCAGTGTTTGTTTTACATTTCTCTTCATAAAAGTAAATGATTTGCAGAGAATACAAGAGGCTGGCCATGCCCTTGGTCATGACCAGACCACTGCCGTCGTTATTACCGCACAACCTTGTTTGTAAGGTTTACTTAAGTCTGAGAAATCGTCAATGCAAACAAATGCATACGTTATTCCATTTAAGTTTTTACCTGGTTATAAAACTTTTCTGGATTCTCCTCTCGTAGGTTATGAATATCAAGAGCAACCTTTGCATCACATCCAATTCCTGAGATAAGTACTCATCAAGAGTTAAGTACCATAACATGTAATAAGAAGATCGCAAAACAACTTGACTGCAGTGTACACGGTAAACGATCAGGCAATTGATAGTAACAGGTTCACATACCGAGATAGTTGTTAATGAATTTTGGAGGCTGAAGCTGTTTTCCTTGTTGATTTAAAATTGCTACCTTCCACCTGTCAAGGATTGTTACTGCAGCGTGCTCTATGTCATGCAACACCATGCAGAGGCCTCCTTGTCTTTCCACAGAACCTAAACCACATCCCCAGGACAGAACCCTGGCCAGATCATTTCCAGTTCCAGCTGGAAGAATGGCTACGGGAGGAGGAGAGACAAAATTTTGCTTATCTATTGCATCAAGAACCCAACCAACAGTCCCATCTCCACCACAAACAAGAACTCTGAAATGAGGCACCTTTCTGAATAAATAGAAACCCATCTCCGGTCCTTGTGCTGAGCTTAACTCACAAATCTACATAAAGCACAAGTATATGAAAAACTAATTAAGGCATACCATCATGAAGGATCATTAACTTGTAAACAGTGTAAAAGTAGATGACATATCAACAGGATTGCAAATTAGAAAAATCTAATTTTCGGACATTAATATTTTCAGTTAGCTCTGATTGATCAAAAGGCAGGCTTCCCAGCTGAAATATCAAAAAGTAGCATACTTTGCTCCATGAAATATAAATTGCTACCTGGTACCATGCATCATAACCAAGATATATTTGTTGGAGTTTCTCCATAAAAGATAAAGTATTTGCCAAAGTAAATAAAAAGGCGCACCAAAAAATAGAAATTAAAAAATTAAAAATGTTGGGGGGATATAACTCTTCATCGGAACATTTGTGAGGAAGGCATGTAAAAGAATCCTCATGAGGTCGTAATTAAACATCAAGGACACAAACAACAAGAAAATAAAAACTCTATCCTTATGGCACAAATAACATGAGAATAAACAAGCTGGATCCGTGCTAACACGTTTAATTAAACGGGCCATAAATGTGTTGACACGACACGATACGACCCGCCAGTTTATAACACATTTAAACTTAAAAATAAAAATATTTGAAATATTTGTAGCAGGTCAGTATTAATTAGATATTGTGTTTTTTGTTAATTTTTTTATTGGCTTTTTTTTAAAAAATTTTTTAAAATTTTTTATTTTTTTTTTTATTTTTAGTTAACTAGGTTATAAACGTGTCATAGACGTGTTGTTATCGTGTCAACCGTCACGGCCCGCTTAGTAATCATGTTAATCGTGTCGTGCCGTGTTACACATGCCATAGGCGGGTCGTATTCGTATTTGCATTTTTGGTATTTTTATTAATCGTGTCATGTTCATATTTGACCTAATCGTGTCGTGCTGTAAACGTGCTAATATGAACACGATACACGACACGATTTTGCCATCCCTACCCAGGATCCCATTACCATATATAAATTTAAAAAAAAAAAAATCCAACCTGCTTAAGGGCTCAAAGAAATTAATAACCCATGATCATTGCTACCATATTTGAATTTCCTCATACAAATTACACAAATTTGCACACAGTTTTCCAAGCAAATGTACATTGATTCATATGTTATTAATTAAAACCGCCATAGTCCAAGGAAAATTAAAACTAACAATTCAATGTGATTCATACTCAAAAAGGTAAGCAACTATAAAAATCCATGGTAGAAATCAAACCTGAGCAGGATTTAGAAGAATATTCAGTCGCAGCCTCAACAAGTCCCCACGTCGAGCCCCGCTCTTCTTATTAATAAAAACTAACAAGGGTCTTGCATCAGACGGCAAATCAGTCAACTCATATCTTTGTTTCTGCCTCAGAGACTCATCCTTCCTGCCAATTGATGAGGTTCTTTTAAAACTGGGCTTGGAATCTAGTTTCTTATCTACATTATCATCTTTGTGATGAACATCTGCGCTTGTGCACCCATTACAATTTCCATCTACATGACTACCATTAACAGCCTGGTGAGTGTCAGCAGTGCTTTCTGTGGACATATCCACGGTACTACCGCTATTTCCAGAGTCAACAGAGGCTTCGTTTTCATGCTTGTACTTCTTGCTCTTGCTCTGGTTCCTAATACTAGCACGCACAGAAGATGCTATCTCATTTGCTCCATGAGTAATTGAGCTCAAAAATCCACCTGTCGAAGACTGGTTGAGTTCCTTAACATAAAGCGGAGACAGAATCAACCTTCTATATGGGCCTAAATCACATATATCACCCGTTTCATTGGAAAAACTGTTGTGGCAATCAACGTGCACGAGTCGTTGACACCACAAGCAACACCATATAGGTGATCCACCAAGAAAAGATCCACTACATTGCTCTTCACAATAGCTACAGAAAGAAGTTTCTTCAGGTTGATCCAGGACCTCAGTCCATCTGACAGCCCACTGATGTGGCACATGATCAAACCCAGTCATGGATACGCACTTACAATCCGTGTGCGCTTTAGACGAGCAATTTAGATGAGCTGCTGCCCCGCAAATGCTACAAAGGTGAATAAAACTATCCGAGCCCGCTATAGGACCAAGAGTTTGAGAAGGGTTCACCAATTTCAAACACACACAACAGTTTAAGTACTTTCCCCGAGATACAGATTCCATAGTCCAGGTATGAGAAGCTACAGGAACTTTGTTTTTTGCCTTTGGGTTTACCTTCGGCCTCGTTATGGCTCTCATCCAACTCAGATTGATGTTTCTTCTCCATTGGAAAGCCGTGTATGCTATTGTTAAAATCCCAACAAGGGCAGCAATAAAGCAAGAGATAATAAAAAGACGATCACTCGGGTTCCTATTGTTCCAACCTGGAAAAAATATCTCAAATTCTCCATGATCATCCATCACACCTCTACATACCAGACTACACAACAAACTGCTAAATCACAACAAACAGACAGGCCAACTTAATTGGGATAATCAACAAAAAAAATACATCATCTATCTGGCAATTCAAAGATATGATCTGCTTACCTTCACTTCCGGATTCAATTCACTGCCTATTTAATTTCACTTATTGAGCAAATATGAGTCCAAGGCCTTTGAAATATGCTATTAAATATAACAACTCTACTCTGCTTCCCACAACTAGAATGCTTGAACCACATCCCTGATTTTCATAATTCAGTTCAAACCAATAGAGTTGTAACAACCTCAAAATTTAATGGGTAAATTTCTGACAAGGTTCCTGCAAAATATGAAATTAAAATAAAGAATAACTTTATTAAATCTGATATGCTAACAAAAACAAAGCTGCCTCCACGATTGGGGGCTATACATATATATCGAGTACAGAATCGAAATTGGAATCCTAATAAAATTCTACAAATAAAACAATATCAAACATCCTAACCAAAATAAACTTCCGAATAGTTAAACACAAACAAATAAAAAAAATTAGTTTCCAAATAAAATTTTATATCCTAAATATCGTCATGTTGTACATCAATCAGAAAAACACTCTAAGCCAAAGAAAGATGAAACATTTAAAAAAAACCGCTAATAATCAAAAGTAAAACAAAAGAAAAAATAATTGTAAGTTATTTACTAGTTTAGATCATAGTCCAATAAAAAAACCATAAAAACTCTGTACCAGCTTTCCTTGTTTAGAAATAAAGCCACAGCCAATGAGGCACAATTTTTCACTTTCAATTTCTCAGCAGCCAAACAGAAACTTCAAGGCAAAGCACAACACAACACAATACACAAATATTCAAACTCACACACACTCAATATATATTTATGCGTGCATACACACACACACACACACACACATATATAAATATATTATGTTGTAAACTAAAATGGCGTTGAGAAAGAGAAGAAGAAAAGTTGAAAAACAGGAAATGAGATCGTTCGAAAAGCATAATAAAACTTACGATGAATCACAGTGAATGAGACGTGTCGATGGAATCGATCACAGGAAACCCTAATCGGAGCTCTGATCCACGAAAAGGGAGAGAGAGAGAGAGGAGAGAGAAGTGAGAATCGGAAAGAAACCCAAACGCGCAGCTAATTGAATTCAATATTATTATTCTCAAATCAAAGAAAAAGCATTGGCTTTTCTGATGTAATGGTGGCAAATTTTTTTAATTTAGTCCCTTTTTTATACGTTTTTATTATTTATTTATTCTTAAATATAGACTAATTTCTTATTTTTTTTAATTGAAAATATTTTTTTTTTGACCGTGGCAACATTTTTTCCACGAATAAAAAGGAAATTTCCTCTGTATTAATTTTTTCTTTGGGAAAAAAATGGTCGTAACTCATAAGCAACGACTTTCAACATCGGTTGAAATAAATTTCAATGAAAGAGAAATTCCCCAATTATATTTATTACAATTTATGTAAAAATAAAAAAAAAGGAAAAAAAAGAAGAACAAAAACAAAAAAGATTCTGTGAGAGCATTGATGGGGGTGTAGTCCAGAAGGAGCGTTGAGATACGAATCAAGTTCGGAGAATGCCACGTGGCGCGCGATGAGATGACGTGGTGGTATGGTCTTTGGGTCCCACATTGTCATTGTGGCCAGGCCTGATGTGACAACTTTACTCATTTCACAAACTGTGGAGCCCATTTGCCTCCGTCACATACTGTTGATTGGACAGGGTGGGCTGAGACGGTCCACGTGGCATGAGTAATTGACGTAATGGATGACATTTTCATTCACAATAGATTACCAAGTGGGAAAGTGTATTAAGCATGTTAAAAAAGAAAATATAACTTAAACAGTTAAAAACATGTTTTGAAAAATAAAAAAACAACATTTTGTAAAAAAATTGACAAAATAATTTGAATTTCAAATGTTCTAAAAGTGTTATGCAAAACATATTCTCATCTTATATATATGTTAAAAATTTGTGAGGGGGTTTACATCTGCTTTCCCAACTTGCTGTCTTCATAGGTATCCTTTCAATCAAATAAGGACAACTCACCTTAACAACAGGTTACACATCACTTCTATTGAAATTAAGGAGGCGTGCTATTTAACTTATGGGGTTATAATAACGAAATAAATGGTTAGTTTTAGATTTATAGATTGGTAAATTTTAAACTCCTATACATCACCTTTTAATTTTCCTTCATTCTCCTCAACATCTTATTTCCTCCCTAGAAGTTGTTTATCGTTAAAATATGTTTAACATAGTTGTAATATTTCTTATTACTTTTGTCATTATCTAAATAATTTTTCTTTTATTTCTAATTTGTCTTCAAATGAATTTTAATTTTTTAGTGTAGTAATAATGTTTTATTCTTTTCTTTTTTTCATGATTGCTATTTATTTTAATAACATGTAGCAATTGTACTATTAAAATAATGCCTAGCAATGGAATGATGAAAAGGACAAGAAAGGCTTAAAAAGATGTCTGGCAAGGGAGTTTAAAATAAAAGAACTTGAAATATTGAAGTATTTATGGGATTGAAGTAGGTGAAAGCATTCTTATTTCACAACAAAAATATGTAATAAATCTTTTGAACCAGCACTACACCAATTGACTAGAATTATAAACTAGGAGAAGCAAATGAAAATCCAGCTGTAGATAAGAAAATGTACAAGAGACCGGTAAGGAAGCTAATATATTTGGCTCATACTAGTCTAGATATTACTTATGTTGTAAGCGTGGTAAGTCAGTTTATGCAGAATCTTAGAGAAATTCACGTACAAGCTATCCATAGGGTGTTACACTACCTAAAGGCAAACCTTTGCAAAGTTATTTTGTTCAGAAGAAATGGAGGATTAACGTGAGGCATACAATGATGTAGATTATGCAAGTTTACCTGTCAACAGAGGATCTACTTCAGATTTTTGCACTTTTTCTTGGGGGCAATCTCGTAACATGGAGAAGTACAAAGCAGAATGTATTGGCTAGATTAAGTATAGAGGCAGAATTTAGAGCAATGACTATGAGAATATATGAGTTACTTTGGCTCAAGATAATTTTAAGAGACCTAAAGATCAAGTGGGAAGGACCAATAATATTATTTTACGACAACAAGTCTGCCATTAATATCGCTTATAATCCTGTCCAACATGATGGAACAAAGTATATTGAAGTAATTAGGTATTTTATATAGGAGAAGTTATATAATGGACTAATGTGTACCCCTTATGTCTCAGCCAATCCTCAACTTGCATATGTGCTTACAAAGTGTATTAACATTACAACATTTCAAGGAATTATTTTTAAGTTGGGAATGAAAGATACATACTCACGAGGAGGAGTGCTGGAAAATAAAGATATTATTATTGAAATATTCGGGTTTGCTATATTAGGAGTGTGAAATGTTGACTTCCTAAGATTACGGTGTAATTATGCAAGAGATTTTGTTTGTTTGTTTTGTTTTGTTTTGTTTTTGTTTTTGTTTTTTTGTTTTTTGTTTTTGTTTTTTTTTTCATGCAACCAGACCTGTAAATCACCTCATACTTTTATACATAGGCTGTGTTTAGGCTCATCTAATATACACGATTCTTCCTCTCAAAGCAATATATTCAACTCGTGTCATTCTGACACTAGTGGTTCATCGTTGGAAGAAATGCCAATTCATATGTGCAACTTGAAAGACTTGGAAACATTGACTGATTTTGTTTTGAACATATATGGCGGTTTTAACAGGAAAGAATTAGCAAAGCTTCAACAATTGCGTGGAAGACCAAATTTTAATGCCTTAAAACATCAACGACGTTGAAGACCAATCTGAAAGATGAGAAGAACCTAAATACACTAGTTTTGGTATGGAAGGGTCATACTAATGGTTCAATACATGAGAGAGATCTACTTCTAACACTCCATCCTTCAACAAATTTGAGGGAAATCATTACCTTTGGATATGGATGTACAATTTTTCCACTTTGGGTAGGAAATGCTGAGTTTTCAAAAATGGTTTCAGTGGAACTGAAGCAATGTCAAAATTGTTGCTTTCCGTCGCCACTTGGCAAGCTACGCTTTCTCGGGTGCTTGATATTTACAACTTTCATGTGTTGGAGATAATAAGTGACAAGTTTTATGGTTGTGATTCATCATTCAATTTGTTAGAAATGTTAGGGCCATTTGGTATTTTTTTAAAATAGGTAAATTTTTTTTTTTTTTTGAAAAATGAGAATTTTTTAAGAATTGTATTAAGAGTGTTTTTTAAATTTTTGTCTCAAAAAACGTGAAAAATATTTTCAAAATCTGAAAACGAAAACAAACGGGCCGTTGAGTGTCTATGGCATGCCAGAATTGAGCAAGTGGTCATTTGTTGAAGGTAATAAAGATGTTGCTTTTCCTCGTCTGAAGGAGCTTCGCTTAATTAACTGCCCAAAGATATCAGGAGGGTTTACCCATTACTATCTCACTATCGCGCAACGTGGCAGATTAGAGAATCTTGAGAGCCACGCTAATTCTTTTCTCAGTTTTTAGAAAGCCTTCAAATCTCTCATGTTTTTTTTCCATTAAAGAAAGCCCCAAAGCTTAACGAGCTTACTTTGGAAGATTGCGAGAGCTCTAAATCCCCTCTGTTTCTGAAAGAATCTTTCGCCGCATTCCAATTCTCCTTCTCAAGTGTCAAAACCACCAGCTCTGATTAGCATCATAGGCGAGGTCATCTGTAACGCCCTTGGGGTTAATAGTTTTTAATAAATTAAAATAAAAATAAAAAAAATAAAAATAAAACTTTAAAATAAGATTGCTTGGGACTTAAATGAAAACTTTTAAAACAAAATAAAAATGTAATCAATTAAATCACAGTTTAATGTAACACCTTAAATTTAATAATATAAAACTGTCGTTATCATCATTTCAACCTTCAGCACATCTTAATACAGTCACAGAAAGTAACAATCGATGCTTACATTATCATAAAGAACATTCTTAACAATTGAAGCAATCCCACTGTAATATAGCTACATAGCTTCCTCAACTATTTTTCTCGTAACCACCTCACACTTAGTGAGTCCTAAAAAGATGAAAATAAAAGAGGAATGAGCCACAACATGCTTAATAGGGAAAACCATTACTCACCTTTAGGTTTTTTTCCTTACCACATTAAGACATACATGGTTAGTTAGTTCTCATCATTATTCATCAATTTTGTCATATTCAATTCCAGTGGATATCTTATGATCATTCTTACCAAGTTTCATACGTATATATATAGATATATATTAATTTATGATTTAATTATGCTCATCTGTACCCACTGTGTAATAGAATTTCATATCACTCAACTCAATAAAACCCAAATAAACACGCTTGATCACCCTCTAAACATTCAAAGGGTGTTCTGGTGAGGGGACATCAAGCCCTGAGTCCTCACCGAGTCGATTTTTGTACAGTGTATTTTGAGACTTTCGACCCAAGGAAGCGTCATCACCTTCCCTCTATTTTACCTTTTAGGTATTCGTGCCCAAGGACGTAACCGCCGCCCTCTTCATATCTCACCATTTCTCTATATTCATTTGTTATTTATAGAGTTAAGTCTTCCTAACCATGCTTTTAAATTTATAACATGTGTCACATCATTATGTTCTTCGCTGTACAATACAAGGCGAGTTCCACATCATCATGTTATAGATATAATCATATACCTTCAAAATAGTATATACATATCTTGCAATATAAAACAACAAATTTTAATTTATCAAAACTTCACAAAAGATGAGTAATAGAATCCCTACCTCTTAGTGAATACCATGCTAATATCTTCCAGCTCATGATATCAAACTCACCACGTAAGCTCTAAGTACTTCGTTATCCTACGACGCATTAAATTACCATACTTTAACTCAATTTCTAATCCATAGTCACACCGATTACCATCTATTTTACTATTTTTATTAGTGTGCCATAATTATTTATATGAAATCTTTGAAATATTTTGTAATACAAAACGGTAAAAAATATATAAATTTAGATTGTCTGATCAGCCTGTCGATTAAGCTCGACTTGTCGATTGGCAGAGTTCAACTTGCTTATTGAGGCAATATCTAAAAAACTCCAGTTTTCTGTTTTTAAAGATTTTTGAGCTTAAAAGCTTAATCTGACTTGTTTTAACAATTTCTAGAACATGAAAAATATATAGAAACCATAGATTATCATACCAATAAAACATGTAATTCTCTTTCCCCAAACTTTTAAGCATAAAACATGTTTAAAATTCTCAAACATTGATTTTTACAGCACTTTACAAAAACATGATCTAAATAGAAATTGTTCAAACTCAAAACAAACACAATTCAATTTGCATACACACAAAAGCACAAACCCAGATCACGAAATGAAGAACAATTATATAATTTAAACATAGCAATTTAGAATAAAGGGAAGGTAGAGAAAAATTTAGGTTTTTGGTTAGAAACTCTACCTTGTTTCCTTGAGAAATTGTTATTATGCTTGACTTTTTGCTTGAAGAAAGAGATCCTGAGTTGAGATGGAACTTTTTGATCAAATTGAGAAAGTGAAAGAAACAGATGAAATAGAAAGGGGGAGAGAAAGGGTAAGTAGTGTGAAATGTGAAGAAAAATGAGTTGTCTGATATGTTTTAGGAGTCGGTGGTTTTGTACATGTGAGTGAATAGTCTTATTGGGAGACTCAGAAAAAGAAAGAAAAAAAAAGGGATAAGACCTTTGTGGGGAACCAAGGCATATGACTTGTTTGATAAGTCTTATCTTTTATTTATTTATTTATTTATTATTATTTTTTAACCATTACACATAAAGGACAATAAAGGATAGTTTACCACGAAGTTTTGGTAAATATACTAAATAAGTATAGAAAATTTTTGAAAATTCTAAAAATAAGTAGAAATAAATGAAACAAATTTTTGATTAACACACCAAAAATTTAATATAATTACCTTAATACATGTTAGGAAAATAACGTGTGTCACATCATCCCGCTCTCCTGATTCTTAATAATATTGTCCACCAAAATTTTCTTTCTACTTCGTCCTCGAGTCTGTCATCATGCTTGTCAATACAATAAAACTCATAAACTACCTTTTTATTATCCACTACTACTACGAAATTTTCACTTGAAGTGAATTATTCTAATGTCTGGACCTCTCCAATAGTCTCAAATTGGTTACAAATACTATGTTCTTTTTGTTGATCACTTACCAAATATATGTGGTTGTATCCATTAAAACAAAAATCTAACGTTCATTTCGCTGAAAAATATTTCACCAAATCCATACTCACATTGTACACCGATAACGGTGGCGGATACCGAGCATTGTGAAACTTTCTTTCCATTAATGGAATTTCACATCTCAATTTTAATGTCTGAAAATTTTTAAATGTAATTTATTGTCACAAAGTACATAAATAAATTTTTTTTTCAATCATGAGCTCACTATTATGGTTATTATTGTTACTATCATAGTGATTATTATTACGATTGATATCGACTAATAAATTCTATAAGTGTTTTCATTCTAGCGTAAAGGTTCAACCTCTCGATCAAGAGCATGGTGTATATATATGTGCTATTTAATGTATATGGCTATTGGTAATATGATGATACGTGATAGACGACACATCTTTAAAAGATTTTTTTTTTTGGTGCGTTACTTTTTCCTTGTGTGTGCTGTGTATGCAAGCATACTGCATATCATTTTTTTTTTGTTTTTGTTGTTTTTGTCGAATACTCATATACATTAGAATATATGTGCGTGTCTTTTTTGGTGGTAGAATTATATATGCTTATGTGCCTTTTTTATATATATATATATATATATATATATATATATATATATTAGACAAGTGGAGCACGACTACTACTTCTTATGCGAAGCATGTATATATGTATCTTATATTATAATATAATATTTCACATTAAAATATGTAATGTTAGAATGTTGAATAGTTTGGGAACATTTTATATGTATTTTACTATTATGGGTTGTCCACTAAGTTAAAAAAATATATTAGCAAACCAAGTTCTTTATATTATCTTCCATGAATTTTACCACACTTTCTCTCGCAGGCACAATTCTACACCTGTATGTGTGTAAAGTATATATATAATAATAGTTAATTTCATTATAACACTCTATCATGATTTGAATGTACATTTCCTTTTTTCCTCTTTTCATGAATTAAATTAGAAAACTTTCTACAATATTTATTTATTCTTTCACGTTGGTACAATTCACCCTACCTATCCAGATCATATTTATGACATTGAGGATTTTTTTTTTTTTTTCAAGAATCAGTGTGGAGTCCAGATCGTCCCCATGCAATAAAACTTCATTATTTCCAGGAATGGCCACCGTCCCATTCCTCTTCTTCTCTTGATTACATTGTCTTTGCGTATATGTCACATGCTAGCCCATATTCCATTGTCTTAAAACGTTGCTCCCATAAGCCCATTCCCGACAAGATATCATTTCATCTCCACTCACAAGACTCTTTATTAGCCTCTCAAACTGCTCCATACATTCTCTAAACAACAAACAGTCCAAACTGAAGATATCTAGATGAAGTTACGGCACATGCGCTGATATCGTTATCGGAGTCGGAACGGAGTTTCTATATTGTTATGAGGTCCCTTTTTTTTCTTTTCTTTTCTCTTTCTATCTATTTTTTTAGTAAAATTTTCATTAAAGCTGGATGAGTGTTAATTGATGTTGTTGAATATTCCCTATTAGTTCATAAATATAAAAATCTAATCTTTAGAATTCTAGGATCCATATATCTTTAGGATTATCAATATCACTAGTCTGCAAAGAGTCTTGTTTATTAACAGGAAGTTAAAAAAAAAAGAAGAAATTGTGCAATATATGATAGAGGCTACAAAACTATATTATTAGAAACTAAAAGGCTGCATAGATCTAGTTAGAAGTAAGAATATACAATATTTTTAGGCTTCTAGAATTCGTATACACCATATAATTGTTGGAGATCAGCTTAGTTTGTTTTCCATCAGAGAATTGATTGTGTTCATGCAATATATATATATATATATATACACCTGTGAGAGTGAGTGTCAAACTATGTGAGTGAATGCATGTGTTCATGTAATATATATATATATATATATATATATACACACACACACACACACATATATATAAACCTATATCTTAAAAATAGAAGTTAAACCATTAGGGACTTTATCATCTCCATTCATTACTTTTACTTAGTTCTCTTTGTAGTAGGCAGCTAGTTTTGGTTATCATGTTCCAATTATTATTATTATTATTTTTACTTTATAAATATTTCATGTTGAATATATTATGTTTCTTACTGACAATCAACTTAAGAGTCAACTCCCTAATATACAAGTTAAAAATGCAGTTAAACCATTAGGGACTTTCTCAACTCCATTCTTTACTTTTACTTAGTTCTCTTTGTACTAGGCAGTTAGCTTGGTTATCGTGTTCCAATTATTATTATTATTATTATTATTATTTTTACTTTATAAACATTTCATGTTGAATATATTATGTTTCTTACTGACAATCAACTTAAGAGTCAAATCTCTAATATATATAATTCTCATTACTTTCTTTTATTTAATTTTTTTTTAGAATAAAGAAAAGCCTTTGTACCGTGTAACATGTTATGCTCTTGTAAGATGGACTATCATTATTCTAATAGCATTAAAGTGTACTAGTTGCTTTTATGTCTCCCATTTTGTCTTTTCTGTCAAAGTGAGTTCCAATTTTTTTTTTTTTTTTTTTTTTAATTATAAGCTACAATAGCTACACATGCGGGTCAAAGTTCAGAAGTGCACATGACAGTATATGTTTTAATTCTAGCTATGAAATAAAACCATAAGATTTGTAAGGTTATCTATAGCATATTTTCAGTACCAGTGTTATGATTTTTGTTATTTGATTGTAAAAAAAAAACCTTCAAATTTCTATGTGATTAAATTATGGTAATGATGACTCGTAAGACTAAATTATCATTATTAATATTATAAATTATAGCACATCATCGCTCCGTGAAGAAGCCAACCTTTTTATGCTTGCTATTGTTTGAGATAATTGTTCGTAAAATGCTCACCTGTAATACACAAATATGATTAATGAAATTTGCAGAATTTTTTTTAACAATTTAGAACTTCAAAGTATAAATGATTTAAATGCTTCAAAGGGGAATAATCCAACATTATCAATTATGAAAAAATTATCTTGGAATATTAAAATGCATAACAATTCTTAAGTTTCGACAACAATCCAAATAAAATAAACTTTTATTTTTCCAAGTCTCAAGTTTGGAAATTATTTAATTTGCAAATACATGATAATAACTTAAAACAATTAAACACACAAGTCAAGCCATATGCATACACGGTCCCAAAGCAACTACAATCGCGTCTTCACTCAGTGTATGAGCTAGAGGCTCCATTGGAAGTTCCTGTAACATATAACTTAATAATACGAGTGATAATCTCAGTAAGTAAAGCTTTAAGCTCACAAAATAATTAATTATAGTTTCATGAATGCATGAAAGTATTTTTAGTAATACAATATTTATTCAGGTCTAGGCTTTAGTGTGGGCTTCATTATCATTTTTTTTTTGTGGACACAATTATATAAGGATACTAATCACCCTAGGGGAACTAATCTCTCAAATAATAAAATAAAAGCACTAATCACCCTACGGGAACTAATCTCCCAAATAATAAAATAAAGGTACTAATTAGCCCATGCCCGGCGCTTTATAAACCACAACACTAAGTCATGTGAAATCTTCATGGATTCAAATATAACTTTCACAATAAGAATATCATGCATTTTCAAGGTAATTATATAAATAAAACTATTGCTCAAATATCCAAAATCATTATAAATATGCAGAGGATAAATCATGCTTCAAGTATCCAAAATACGAAAAAATATACAATATCGTTATGTGTTACAGGTGAGCACTTTACTTACAATTATCTCGAATAACATCGAGCGTATAAAGGTTAGCCACTTCGCGGAGCGAAGATGTGTTATAATTCCTAATATTAATAATTATTATTCAGTCTTACAAGTCATCATTACCACAATTTAATCACATAGAAATTTGAAGGGTTTTTTTTAATTACAATCAAATCACAAAAATCATAACATTGGTACTAAAAATATGATATAAACAACCTTACAGAATCGTATGGTTTTTTATTTCATAACTAGAATTAAAACATATACTGTCATTTGCACTTCTAAACTTTGACCCATATGTGTAGCTATTATACTCCTTCCCATACTTGGGTATTTGGAACGTCGTCATCGACATACTGTCGAAAGCAGTCTTGCTCTTCTTACCTATGCATCTATTCCACTCCTTTGCTGGCCTTATGCTTTCCAAATAGCCGTCTACCTTATCAATCTCATGCTCACACCTGTGGCGTCCTGCCCGGGCGTACTCTCTCAAGCCTTCATAGGACCCACCTTGCGGGGCCCCCAGACTTATGACTCTTATTGGTAGACCATTCTCGTGTCGCCCACTCATCCGCACTGTCCCCTCTGGCCCCTTAGGGTTTTTCTTTCGCGTCCCTCGGGTTCGAACCTCAAACCTCCATTAAGAGGTTCTTATTTTCTTCTCGAGTACCAATTGAGCTACCATCTGGCTCCTTAGAGTTTTTCTTTCGCGTCCCTCGGGTTCAAACCTCAAAACAACCTTAAGAGGTTCTTATTTCCTCCTCGAGTACCGATTGAGCTAGTAGCTCAATTGGTACTCGAGGAGGAAATAAGAACCTCTTAAGGGAGTTTTGAGGTTCAAATCTGAGGGGCGCGAAAGAAAAACCCTAAGGGGCCAGAGGGCCCCAAAGGGGACAGTACGGATGAGTGGGCGGCACGGGGATGGTCTACCAATAAGAGCCATAAGTCCGGGGGCCCTACAAGGTAGGTCTTATGGAGGCTTGAGGGAGTACGCCCGAGCCGGATGCGACAATTTTGGCCTTAAAACTTGGGCCCGACCGGGCCCTAAACTTGAGTTGGCCCTATCCGTTTGGCGAGGTCTAAATTGAAACCTCTAAATGTGGGTCAGTTTAAGAAATATCATTTCTGTGGCATTGTTTTTGGATCTTACCACTTCTTGAAGAAAGTTTGAAATATATTACTTCTAAAACTTATAAAAAAAATTAATCATAAGTATTTTGGGTTGAGTCAGCCAGCCTTAGGAAAAGAACAAGAAAGAGAAAAAAAAAGAAGTGAGTTGGCCAAAATTTTGAGACCACCTCTGGGCGTGTTGTTGGACTTTAAGTCCCAAAAATTAGTTGCAAAGCTTGTATCTGTAATGACCCGCATATATGGCTGTTACTTAATTTGAACATAAGCATAATTTCAACATATTTTAAGATAAAGTACTGAAATTATAAAAATAAATTTTTTTCTCAAATGGAGTCTTAAAATATAACCTTTAAAGGAATGAAAATCCTTTATCAAAACTTAATTCCATAAAGGAAATAATGACTATTTCTCAAAACTTATTTTCGAAAACCTGACATAATAACATTAATTTCTTAAAAGTGGTAACAACGTAATTGCAATTGTTATGTTTAAACGAAATCATAATTTCCAAAATTTAATCCTTTGCATACTTCACAACATCAATTTTCTTAAAACACAATCATAATAATTTTCTTGAAACATTTCCTTTGAACATAAGAATAGTTATTGTAAAAACCTCTTTCTTTAAAACATTTCTTTATGTAAATAAAACTATTTCAAAAGAATTTTAAATTAAATGATAGAATAAAATCATACCAAATGCTTTTTAAAACTTCCTTAAAACCATCATAATAATTTCTCAAAACATAACCATCTAAACTTTCATATTAATAAATTCATAAAACATATTCATAAAGTTCTTGCTTTTAAAATGTTTTTCATTAAACATTTCTAATTCGTTTTTCATAAAACGTCCTTCATAAACCTTTCCTTGAAATCGTAAAAATATTTTTCATAAACATTTAATGTAAAACAAAAAATACATAAATTCGTAAACATATAATGCGAAAATATTATAAATTACGTAGCGGTATCCATACCCATCTCTACTATTCGTCTGCCGCTCACCACTGCCCATCAATGTCACTGACAGGTTTTCTTACCTGCAGCATGAACATACTTAAAATGAGCTTTCGTTCAACAAATAGAAAATCAGTCTCGCAAAACATAATTTATAAAAAAAATATTTTAATAAAAATAATATGCATGAATATTTTTTGTTGTCTTATCAACTTGTTTAATGCTTAATTATGAACATCCTATAATCATTCATTCTTTACTTTAACTTTCATCTTTGTTTTATAACTTTCCGTATCTTATAAACTTTTGTGTTCATACCAACATCATTAATCATGAGATCATAAATATGATGCTTCTCTTGTGGAAGACTTGAGATGCTTCCTTTGTGGAAGACTTGAGACCATCGAACATCGAGGTCATAACTTTGTTTTTACTTTAAGTACCTCACAACAAGGAGGTTGGTATGAGACATCCTTTTTATTTTTGTTTTACCTTCTTTTTTAATTTTAGTGAGCATATTAAATGCTATCACATTATACACAAACTCAATTGCAAATCATAACTTGTGCTCTAAAACTTATTACATAACAAATGCAATTTTAAACTTATAACTTAAGCCGTAAAACTTTATGCATTAATAAAATACAAACGTACTTTAAACATAATTATTGCAAATATTTTGCAAATCCATACTGCGTTCATCACTTTACATGATCATACCAACATATGACATGACACATCATAACATAATAATTCAAATTATCATAACATAACAGCACATCATAACATACACAGTATAACAATTCACCATTCATGCATTTTCATAACTTTTTGTGAACACATTTAAAACAGTTTATTTTAAAACTATTCATACTGTAGGTGAGATTCCTACTTACCTAGACTCCGAGCTAAGCGGGTCTAATTGTACCTCGCTGTATCTACAGTATGTGAAGAATTCTCTACAGTACTCCTTGAGCGATCATGAATGGCTAGAAATACTTCATGGAGATCATACATTACTAAAAATGTCATTATGGACTCTGTTACTACCGTTTGAGTCATCTCTATCCACGTGTTGTCGGTATCAGATGATTTTCATCAGAGTAGAATTAGCTCAAACAGAGAGCACCATTGCACTTAGAGTATCGAAACGAGTCAGGAGGCAGTCTCAGATCGTCGATCGGAGGTCTGGATCATAAAAATCCAAAGTCACCGTTGACCAGCCTTTGACCAACATTGACAGGAGTTGACTGGCATTGATCAGACTCCGTTGGTGGCCGGGCTTGGGCGTACCCCCACTAAATTGACTCTTTTGAGTCCAATGGCGGTGTCAATTTCATCAATTTCTGCCTCGAACATAGCAGATCGTGAAGTACAACGTCGGTAGAAATGGATGAGCTCCGATCTTGATTCCCCCGCAATGGTGGATCAAATTGGTCGAGGGCTTTTGCTACCCACTTGTTTTTGAGCATTTCTCCTTACCCAATTTGAAGCAACATGACTAGGAAGAGTAAGAACGAAGGCTCCTGTGGCGGTTGACGGTGGTGGACCTCGAACTCTGTCGATCGTTGACAGGTTGTTGCAATTAAGGTGGGGGAAAGCTTCACCGTCCTCCTCTAAATGTTTTCCCCCAATCAATATTGGTCGACATTGCTTGGAATGGCGAATGTGAAGTCCCCAAGACGGTGGCGGTGGAGTTATTTTGAGCTTCAACTAGTGGCGGCGTTACGACACAATTAAGTGGGCCTTTTAGCTTACCTTGGCCCTCTGAGTCCATTGAGAGGGGTGGTGTCAATCATTGACGTCGGAGGTGGTGAAATTGAAGGTAGCACGGCGACGCACAGTAGAGGTAGATGGGTAGAGCTCTTCGACAGTGGTTGAGGTGCAACCATGTGTGGGTTTTGTTCATCTCGTCATGCTGAGTCTGTGGACACTAAGATCATGTTGATTGGTGGTCAGACGGCAAAGAAATCACATTAGGAAAAATTGGTTTCTTTCTTTGAGGACGTTGTGGAGGGCACGGCATACTGTTAGACTTAGCTCGTCAAGAGCTTTCTGTTGGTGCGAGAGGTATCAGAAACAGACGCTGAAATCTTGACTGAGATTTGAGGAGAGAGAAAAAATGTAGAGAGAGAGCAAAATTTGATTTTTGTGGGATTATCTTTCCATTTTGCTGCATTTTTTGTATTTATAACAATAATGCTAGTCTTTAAAATCTATACTGTGTCCTGGTCGGTTTAATCAAATTTTAATCCGTAAACATAACTGTACACTTAACTGTACTCTTTAAAACTATAAAATTCTTGCTCTTTAAAAATAACTATAGTAAGTTCTAATCTCTTACTATATTATCTTGTTAAAATATTCATACTATCATAAAAATCGTTTTCATAAATTTATCCATATTGCATGGATTATTCATGACATCATAAATTTTTAGTTTTGCACATTAATAATTATTTTAACGTACTATCATGACATGATATTGTTACATATCTCATACATAAAGTACATAAATCTGTGCATTCATAACATTATTTATTTCTAAGGTCTTGTAACTATTAAGACTTTAAAAATTTGCATGTTAGTAGGTTCTATACTTGTACTCTCTTAAGCACTTAAATGAGTAATTGTAGAAAAATCCTTAATTAATCACTTTTATTACTTCTTGGATTTTTTCTTGGTCGTTACAGTATCGTTGTGGGCTTTTCAATAGTGGTGGCTGTATTTGATGGGGTGGCTTCGTTAGATTGGATCTAATTCTGTTTAGAGGATATAATTTAGACGGTTTGAAGATATTTCTTGACATATTTCTTGTATGATGCTCGTACTCTTTTCGGGTTTTGTTCCGATCGGTGGTAGGCTTCCTTTGGAGGTGGCAGTGTCGGCTCTAGCTATTGACGCTGGTAGTGCGTGTTCTTCATATTCTGCTGTCTGAGGTCATCTCGTCGGATTTGCTGCTTGTCCCTAGAATCATTCTTCCTACCTTGATGTTCCTCTTGTCAGATATCCTTTCATTGAAAGTTTACGGTAGTTGTGCTTTTGGTTTTAGTTTTTTATATTTTAGTCTAATAAAGGCATTGATATTTTTGCCTAGTTTTAGCATTTTATTTGTATAAATAAAGCTGGTTCTCCCAACATTTGAGTTTGTTTGTGGTCCGTTAGATTTAGGTCTTGACGAGTTAGAAGTTCAGCTAATTATAAGTCTACACAGAGATATTGGTGGCCTTAGAACTACACTTTATATGCTCTCAATGGATCGAAAGCTTTCATCAATGGTAGTGGCTTCAAAAAGAGCCTTACATGTACTCAAATTGATGTGTCGATGAATTTTTTTATATCGGCTCTCGTCTTACGTCGTCTTGTGGTTCCTCAAAATTTATTGATGAAACCGGGTTTTATCAAATGTCTTGTACTGTGTATCATGGGGTCATCCACATTATTGTTAATGTGTAAGACTTTTAGTTGAATGAATTTTACCTTAAAAGAAAAAAAGGTATTTTGGATTAGGATTAATCAATCACATGTAATCTGAGGGTATTTTGGCCTTTTTTATTAGGATACGTGGCATGAACTAAAGAAAGAAAAAAAGTAAATGATAAAACATAATAGTAAATTAGTAATAATAAAGAAGTGGTATCCCACTTAATTTTATTGCTAGACGTGTGCAAGCATAGGATGTCTTTTTTTTTTTTTTTTTATTTGAGATTGAAAACTGCTCTGATTGTTTTTGGGTCTCATATATTTGTCTCATAATCTGACATGTTTTGGATCTTTGTGGTACTAATCCTATTCGAGAGGGAACTAATGTCTGAAACTGAAATTTCCTATTCAACGAAGGCTTGGTGCAGTAAAAATTAGCCAGGCTACTCCCAAAGCCAAATCCGATAAGAAAACAAGCACTTATCCATATATTTTAGATCTAAAAAAAAAATTATCAAGATAATCGAAGTCGAAAACTTGAAAAAATTGCACACTTCAATTATGTATCGTATTGTTCTTGAGCCTGAGCGTATAAATATATTATTGAGTTTCCCTATGATGTTAATCTACAATGGCTAGTTCAGAGGAAGGCTCAAAAGAAGACGGATTGGCGAAACTGCCAGTCGGCTATAGATTTGCGCCCACAGACGAAGAATTAATGGCTTTTTATTTGAGGAAAAAGATTCTTTCTCAGCCACTTCCAGTTACATCTATTCGAGATATTGATTGGAAGGATTTTTACAGAGAACCACCGTCAAATTTAGGTACGTACTACACACTTTCATTATTCCCAGATTAGTTATATTTGTACGTCAATTAGTATATTCTGGTTTTTGGAGTAAAATATGATTGTAGAATCAGTTAGTACATATATATATATATATATATATATATATTACTCTTATTAATTCGTTGTGTGTGTGTGTGTTTTTTTTTGCAATTAGTTTCTATTATTTTTTAAATGGTTAGTTTCTACTGTTTAGCTTCTTTATTTCTGAGTTGACGTTGTCTTTTTAAAAAAAAAAAACATTACGTCGACTAATTTCCAGTTTGTAGAGTAACTAATAATGGTAGGATCAGTCGCTTATACATGCTATTTTTTTTTTTTTGGGTCAATTTGTTTGTACTTTTTAGAGTAGTTTATATTGGTAAGGTAAATTTTCTTTTTAGAGTAGTTTATATTTGGTAAGGTAAATTTTCTACTTAGTGTACTTATAAATTGTTGCTTAATCTAGTGGCACCGGAAAATTAGGTGGGGTTGGTCTCGTCACTCGCATTTAAAAGAAAAATTAAATTTGTTATTTTTAAGGAAGTTACACGTGTTTATTTGTTTTTTGGGTTGTTTTTTTTTTCTTTTTCTTTTTCTTTTTTTAAGTTTGCATTTATCGTTGTTTGTTTATATATTATGCTAGTTTTATTGAGTTGTCGCCGTTTTTCAATAAACCGTTAAAAATAAAAGCCAAAGGAATTGGGGCGTAGAGACTTAATTAGGATAAGCTTTGGATCTTTACAATCTATATTTAGAAAGAAAAATCCGTTTCTAGGATTTTACGGATCATACGGATTAAGGTTACTATTTCGTTTAAGAAGCTAGCAAGAAAAACAAGTTCAGTTTGTTACAACGTAAAGCTCTCATATGCTATAATGTTTAAGTTTCAACTGATTTTTCAAATGAACCATTACCTTGAATCCCGTTTCTTGAACTTAATAAAAACTAGCTTGGATGTTACGGACTCTCCATCTGTTTCTGTGAGTTTTTTTTTAATAAAAACTTTTCTTTTTTTATTTTTATTTTTATTTTTTATTTTTCTCTTCTTTTCTATTTCTCTCGTTTCCCGGTTCTTTTTAGGCTTAATTTGAGAAGCAAGTTGAAACTTAAAGTGCTTATATACTACAGCAGTTTGTTATAGTATAAGGCTCTCATATGCTATAGTGTTTAACTTCTAAATTCAAGTTCTAACTTAATTTTCAAAGGGCTAATTTTTGTTTTTTTTTTATTAACATTCCTGTTTTTCCTCTTTTTCAAATTTGACCTTCATGAATATTTTCTTTCAAACTGCTGTTGGAATAATTTGTTCTTGTAAATACCCATATCTAATTTTTTTAAATCCTCTCAAGTACATTTTTAATATCTATACTACTTTTTTTTTGAGCTTTCTTTCTTTTGTTTCTCTTTTTTTTTCTCTTGTTCTTCTCCCAATTTTTTCATCACCGCCTTGTCTCCTTTTTCAAAAAATTTAATTCTTATAAATATTTTTTTCCCTCATGCTTTGCCGAAATAATTCTTTTTCACGAGTTCCCTATTTAAACGTTTTTTAAATCCTCTCAATTAAATTTTTTTTTGTCTATACACAATAAATAATATGTATCTTTTTTTTAACTTTGTCTTTTCTATTGTCTTTTTTTTTTAAACGTTTTGCTTTCCTTCTTTTCTCTTTTTGTTCTCTATTTTTTTGGGCTTTCTCCACTTTTTTTTTTTTTTTCATTCTTGCCCTTCTTATCTCTACATTTTTTTTTTGTTTAAATATAACGAGCAAAATACAAGCAAATGCTGAGCGAGCGTTTCAACGACATAACTTAAAATAAAACCTGCCTCTGTTTTTTCCTCTCCTTTGTAACTTCACTCATAGTTTTGGGTAATCCATCCAACAATTCTTTCATTTTCTTATATTCCATCTTAAAAGATTTTAACCTGTAAAATTAAAGTAGCTTAATATCCTTAGAAGTTTATGTTTATTTTTATATTTAAATGATACGAGACTTATGACTATTTTACTCTTTACACTCTTTTTTAAGTCACTCTTTTGTCCTCCCTCTCTTTTAGAAATAATTTTTTTTAAAGGCATTCATGTACACACATTTTTTTCTCTCTCTCACAATTTGTCAAGAACATCTCTTTGAGCTTGAGTAATTTTTTGCTACTTTTTGGCTCTATATGTTTGTACTAACTTAGGCTGGAATAAACCTTTTTTTTGGCTATTTATGGGCTGTTTGGTAGTGGTGGGATGGTAGTGGTGGGAATCAGTTCCTACCACAAACTCAGTTATGAACAGTAAAAAGTTCTCACATGCTACAGTAACAATAAAAAAAAATTACTACAGTGTAAAACTCACATGCTACAGTAAAAATGGTTCCCACTATTGGTTCCACCACCTTTTCAAACACCCACTTATTTTGATTTTTTTTTATTGACTCGAGCTTACAGTGACATCTTCATCCCGCAAGGATAGAGAATGGTTTTTCTTCATTCGATGTGATCATAATCTCCAAGAGACAACCTCACGAACTGTTGGAAACGGGCTAGGCTTGTGGAAAAAATCAAACAACGACGAAGTACAAATCCCTATACGAGACGATTCTAATTTTCGTGCTACAAAAAACTATTTTACTTATTTCACCGGCAGAGAAGATTCCAAAGTAAGAAAAACGCATTGGGAGATGGACGAATATCGCTCACATTTTCAAGGCACAACAGATCAAAGAAATCATACGGTAATTAAACTTCTCATTTTTTTCCCCTCTTTTTATTATAAAGTAGAAGGTTTCAGTTTAAAAAATATATTATATACTAGACAATGTAATGAACCGCACCTTCACTTGGTGTGATGTTGTTCGCTTTGAGCCTAAGCCCGCACGGTTTTACATGCTATTGAAAGGCGTATCATTGTTTATGAACTATTACTTATGACCATTCGCAAGCAATGTGGACTATACAACCTACATTTTCTTAGCCCTTTTCGCCTCAAGGGAATTATGGTTATGACAATCACCCTATCTTTGGGGCCCAACGTCCTCATTAGTCACACTTCTGGCTGGGTCAAGGCTTTGATACCATCTGTAACTCCCTACAACTTCACCTGTTATGATATTGTCCGCTTTGACCCTAAGCCCGTATGATTCTACTCCAAGGATGCACCCCAAAGGTCTCATATCATAAGAAGATGGTGTCATTGCGTATGAACCATTGCTTATGACGATTTCAAAGCAGTGTGAGACTGCACAATCAACTCTTCTTGGCCCTCTTCACCTTAAGTGAATTATGATTGTCACAATGGGTTGTGCAGTCCCAATTCATTTGAGAATGGTCAAAGGTAATAGTTCATAAGCAATGAACCATCTCCCAATGGTATAATGCTTTATAGGGTAAAGCCCAATAGCAAAACTGTACAGGCTATATCATCTCAAGTGAAAGTACGGGTCCTTACAAATAGTATTAGAGCCTTGACCTAACCCAAAATATGGCCAACGAGAACGTTGGGCCCCAAAGGTGGGGTGATTGCAACCATAATTCTTTTGAGCAAAGAGGATTGAGAAATGTTAGTTTGTGTAGTCTCATATCACCCAAGAATGATCATAGATAATGGTTTACAAGCAATGACACCACCTCCCAATGATATGAAGTTTTTTGAGATAAAGCTTAAGAGCAAAACTGTGCGGGCATAAATCTAAAGCGTACAATGTCACACAAAGTGGATATACAGGTCGTTACTCATAGTTTTATGAGTAGTAAGGTTTCAACTCTATATGAACGAAACTTTTTTTTTTTCGGTATTATATAGAAAAAGGTGGCCTTCCCACCTATGACCAAGCACGCTGAAAAACTGTCGTGAGGAATCCTTGAGTTTTGCCCCTTATTTCACAAAATGGGCCTCACCTACTTGGTAGTATGCAGTGACGAAGCTCTTTCTTTACGAGTAGGGAGTCTATAGAAAAAGTTTGAGATGGTATTTTATTGAACATAGTAAAACATAGTTAAATATATTTAAATCATTAAGTGAAGATAGTTTGAGATAGTATATTATTGAACGTAGGCAAAAATAGTTAAATATTTTTCAACCATTAAGTAAAGATACAATTTTTTTTTTTTATAAAATATGAACACATCAATTAATTGTCGGGTTTTTTAAAAATATATATACTGTTTATGATGAAAATTTTTCTTGTAAAATAGGAATATAACTAAATTTTTAAAAAATATTTTATGAGTTCAACATTTAAATTTCAAAAATCGAGTAATATAATATAGAATGTCAAGTTGATTTTTGTTTTTTTAATAGTTGGATTTTTTGTTCATGCATAGCATGGTGGGGTGGATATGATCAGGGAGGCATTTTAGTGGGATTCCCAATCGTAGTGGCAGCGACAAATTTGTATGGGGTACTTTATGAGGAAAAATGCTAGGGTGTTGGTGGTGCTTAGCATCTTCCGCTAATAGAAGCTAGGTCCGACCACAATATAAGATCTACATATAGGATTTATCTTTTATTAGTTATCGTGTTTAGTTGCGGTAATGACACGAGGTATTTTTCTTTTTGGTGGGAAAGCATTTCCACTTCCGCTTCAATATGGCATATATCAAACCTTAGTCAAATGACTTTGTTGAGACATTGAGCGTGTTGCCACTTACCACACCTAGTTATTTGGTGTCCAATTGAACATGATCATCATTGTATTTATTTACTGAATTAAAAATATATTACAAATTACTTTGTGATGAAAAACAATAATCCTAATGATCCATTAATTTGTTCAATGTTTCATGCAGATAGAGGAAGAATGGGTGCTGGTCAGAATAAAAAGAGGAGGATATTACAAGTGTTAGTTTTTGTGATTGCAATTGGACTTGCATTATGGCAGATGGGGGCTTATGCCTTGTCATTTTTTTTATTATTTATTCATTATTCTTTCATTCATTATTTTTTTATTTCCACCCTTTCTTATTGCTATTCGGTTAGGATTTCTTGTTGAGAAATTAGATATTAAGTTAAGATTAATGCTTATAAAGCATTTTTAGGTAAGGGTAGCTTAAGTGGCTCAAGATCTCACCCAATAAGTGAGAGGTCTTTGGTTTGGTTTTCCTTAGGCTACCTTCCTTAGTTTATCCCGATGTGTTTAAATAGAAGAGTCTGCACATACCCTTAAGGATTAGTCGATGCTTAAAGAGACCTGTACATTTGAGTTACGAATATAAGATATAATAAAAAAAAAAGCAACTTTATGTAATCCCATTCATTTATTCATTCATTTTTCTTTTTATGCATTTTGTTAATAAATAATATGTATGCTGTTCTCCATTATATTTGCAAGCAAATATTAATAAATTATTAATTTACATATTGAAGATATAAACTTTAAAAGACTTAGCATATAAAATAGGTCACAATTAGTAAATCAAGTCGGGCATTTTATTTTGATAATGTTTTGGTGTTGTCTATTGTCAAATTGATGGAAAGAATTTAATTGGATTGCAATAATTTGGTTACTAAATAGAGACATAAATTTTTTAAAATGCATAAAAACAAGACATAATGGAATTACAATTTTTATCTAATTGCGTAATAAAAATTATATTATGTCACCGTTGACCATTTAATGGATTTATATCCCGAGTGATTACTGGACTCCGATCAATTTATTATGTTTTTTGATTTGCTACTGATAGAGATCAGTTCCTTATTAATAGCTGGCCAAAGTATATATTTTACTCCATACAAATTCTCTTTTTTTTTGGATCCACTGTAATTAAAAAGATTTCTATATGTACACACAAATCGGTACACATCGGTACACATGCGGTGAAAATACACCGGTACACATGCCAACGAAAACAATATTATGTAGCTTATATTATAGATTGAATATAAAGAATACACATGCGAGCGTTTTTGTCCGTCCTAAATCCCATCGTCGATATACACTACTTTAGGATTTACTAAGGATAATGTCACCATACTCCGTAAACAAGATTATAATCATCTCCTTTGCTCGCGATGTGTGTGGCTATTTCAGAAGTAAAACTTTGACACAAAAATTCGAGGGAATTTTAAAAATGGCTTTTTGGCAAAAAAAAATTTGATGAATGACCTTTTTTTTTTTTTTTTTTGCATAAAAAAACTAGCGTTTTGGGCATCAAAACAGTTCCAATTTTTTTTTCCACCATACTTAGGTTCCTCTCTTCGATGTAGTCATTTTTCTCTTTTTTATGAAAAAAACTGGGGTAGTTTCGGTGCTCAAAAAAAGCCCATTTTTTGGTTCCAAAAAAAAAGAGGCCATTTCCTTAATTGGAAATTTTTTTGGACCCTTTTTTTCAAATTAACCCCAAAAATCCACAACTCAAGAACCTATATATAGAAAACTAAGAGAGAGAGAGAGAAAAAATGAGAGAGCTTTTTTTTTTACTGCAAACGTTTATTGTCACACCCTGAAGTATGAGAGATGACATGGTAGATTAATTAAGTTAATTAAACCAAGATTTTTTATTAAAAACACCAATTAAATGTTTTGGTTTATTTTGAAAAACGTGTTAGTTTCAAAACTCTTAAAAGCAATTATTGTTATTCTGAAGCTATTAATCATAAAATAAAATAACAAAGGCAAAAGAACATAAGCTAGGCTCCATTGGACCGCCATTAATGCACACACATAATATCGACAATAAAATATTACAATCACAGTCTAATATGAGAGATAAAAATTTAAATAATACATGCCTTGATTAAAATGAAAAAGTAACCAAAACAGGATTCCTACAACTCACTGTTTTTCATGTCGCCTCATAATTGATCCTAAGCTACAATCCACCTAAGGGAAGGGTTTTTAAAACAAATAAAAAAATGTGAGCGGAAGGCTCAATAGGACTATGTTTAGAAAACATTAGTTCTAAACATAAATTCTCATATTTGAAAATAATTCACAAAATTTCAGATAGGTAAATAAAACATATATTTAAATTCATCCTTACCTTTAGAATCCCTATTTAATTGGAATTATTGTTTATTATTTGTTTCCTGGCAAAGCCATAGTATCACCGTTGTAGTGGCCCAGTTGGGTTTTAAGACCTGTCCCCAAGGTCGCACTCCCCATGACTCGATCTCTGTACATGGATCATGCTCTATTTTATCATTCCGGACGGTACTAACCGACATGTTTAGTGTCATATCATTATCATGTCTTGTTTACCAGATATTCTCATTACGTTCATTATGATGATTCATTATTCAACAGTTCTAGAAATAACTGGATAAATTCATCTCAATCATTTTTTAAAAACATTTTCACAAAAACACTTTGTGGCCAAAACTCTTTTTAAAATCATGGCTAGCAAAGAAAAAGGGTCTAGAGACCTACCTCGATATCATGCATCGTGACTTAGCACCATAGTCCTGACCGGCTAGACATTAGCTCCACAGAATCACGAATGACCTTAAATGTAAACTAAGCTTTATCAATATCTAACTCAGAGTCTACAATACTATGCTATCTCATGGTGTCATAGTATGTCATTTATGTCTGTAAAATCATACTATAAGGTTTAAATTCTTAATCTGGGTTTAAAATAGTGACCACGGGTAAAAAAACAACCATTTTTTCTGTGACCGGTTGGCCTATCGAACTCCTTGGTCCAGCCTGCTGAACTACACAATTCAGCCTACCGGCCTTGCTGGACCGGCCTATCGAACTTTCCTAGATTCGGCCTACCAATGATATGAATCTGGCATGCCGAACTCATGAGTCTGGCCTGTCGATGTTCAAGATCGGCCTACCAAACTGGAAAAATCTAGGGATCTAAGACTTCAAATCTTGGCCTCCTAAAGATCAAAATCTCAATCTAAACCTGTTTTTTCAATTCTCAAGCATAAGTAATGTTTATAAAGGGTAGAAAAACATAATAGAACACAATTAAACAATTTTAAACAAGATTTACAAGGAAAATTTCAAGGAAAACCGAAAATGGGGAAAAAGAAAAAAAAACTTGATTTGATCCATTTTTCATCAAATCAAGTCTAGATTCTAAATGATTTGAGTCTTACTAACTTAGATTAAGGGTCTAAGCTCACATAACTCAGATTACAGCATTTTGAAGAAATTGAAGGTTTAGAGAAAAAGCTTGAAATTTGAAAAAAAAAAAAAGAGTTAAACTAACCTTGAAATTTGAGCTTGAATCCGCGTTTGTGGAGGCCAATCTTTGCTTCCAAGCTTCCAATCTTGCTAGAGATTGAGAGCTTTTGCTCAATTTTTGAAATCAAAAGGAGAGAGAGAGAGAACATGAGAGGGAACGAGAGAGAGAAAAGGAGAGCTGAGAGAGTGAGTGAGGAAAGAAGAGGGAGAGGAAATAAATAAAGGAAGGCGGGGTAGCTTTCCTCAGATAAAATCCTGTCCTCAACACATGGTTTTCAAAGAAGGATATATCGGGCATTTGACAAATTGTTTTGTTTCAAAAATTCAAAAATACAATTAAAATAATAAAGAGTGATTAAAAATAATTAAAAGTAATACTAATTTGGGAATATTATAAAATAGTTAAATTAAGTTCAAACTTATATTATGATATACTAATTCACCATTTTTACACTAATTACACTGAATTAAAAATCGGGGTGTTAGATTTATATTATATGGAAAACATCATAGTTAGTTGGTTGAGAGTAAATTCCCAATTTACTCAATCAGTAAAACACTTGGAAATATCTCATAATATTTTAAATTAGAATCCAATCATGTTTACTATTGGATCATATACCATATGGACAATCCAAAAAGTTCAACGTGTATGTCCATATCGTTTCACAGCTAGCTCCATACTCTATGTGATGAACTAAAAAAATTTTCTTGGAGTGTGATACAAAATTTCGTGACATAATCTTTCTGTATGGGTTGGCGCCTAGATTATAATGTCCAAGAAACTTAGGGGTGTGTTTGTTAAGAAATATGGAGCCAAATTTAATGCCTTTCAAATTATTAACCTACGTAGAAAAAAAAAGTTTTGGAAGTATCTGAAGTGCGCCCCCGAGAAACAGAGCCACAGAGAGTGGGCGCGTCGCTCCCATAGACTCCATGGCCGCACATGTAGCCACATGCAAGGCAAAGGAATTCCATAGTGAACAACGTGAATTCACGCGGCCTCCACCACGCGTGTCTCCTAGCAGGAATCTGTGTATTGCGTTGTTGGTGTGTTTGTTACTTATTTTTTTTCAAAATCTATAAATAGATGGGTTGGGTTCTTTTTTTTGTGGAGAGTGTAACTCAGAAAATTAAAGTGAGAGAGGGTAAAAATAATTCTAGAGGGAGTGTGCAATTTTTTTCTTGTAAAATTTTTCATCATTATAATGAATTGGTGCAACAATTGAAAGTGGGCGTAGCTCTAGCGTTAAAAGTGAACCATTATAAATTTAGTATGTTTTTGTTTTTATCGTTTCGTATATCATTCACTTTCAGTATAATTATGTCCTCCAATTTGCAACAGCATTTTCATATGCCACTAATATATCTGCGTTATATGTACATATATACTATGTATATAAAAGATTTACCAGGTAAGTAAGGGATAAATACTTTGTCTAGCAAGAGCACATTTTTTTGGGATGTATAAGGATTTATCCAGTAAATAGTGCCTTTATCAAATAAACTATCGGCTGTTATTTACGTGGTAAAAACTTTATTTACCAAGATCACACATATTTTTATTGATAAACAAATGATTTACACAGTAAACAAGAATTTACCAAATGATATATTTGCTAGATAAAATTGATATATTAATTAAAATAATTGTTCAAAAAAATTACAAATTAAACATAAAGTGTGAATTTCATGAAAGTCGGGCCCAACTTGTTTAAAACTACCTTCCATAGAAAATTACATGTTATGCCATACTCTTAAAAATTGTGTTTTTTTATGTGACAATATTATTCATATGACATATTATGTTGTGCCACAAATAAACATTTGTGACATTAATAAAAAGTAAATTTTTAAAGATGATATTCATGAAGATTGTCCTAACTTTTATTTATTCATGGGATCAGCGCAAGCTGTCCAATTAAAAATAAAATGTCTAATGGATTGGATTGAGTTGAGATATCTTTTTAATTTAATAATCAATAAAGAAGATCTCAAGAGTATACAAATCCTAGACCTAATCCTTGAAATCTGTGGAATCTAACCTACAAAATTCATAATTTTAAATTAGATTGGAGTGAAGGCAATTTAAATTAATAATGAATTTAAATTTCCAAGTTCAAAATCCTTGTGTTGGATTACAGATTGACTTCCAACCTATGGAATCAACAACCCTAAATGGAATCAACAACCCTAAATGAAGAATTCGTTCTTTCTTTTATGGAATCCTATCTCTAGTTTTTCTATCAAATTCCTTAATTATTTAATGCATTAAAGGGCATTATATTGTATTGCTATAAATGTCCATTGGTTAGAATCTATCGTAGTAAATGTACGCGATTAACTTCTTTTATTATTCAATGCATCTAATAACGATTTGACGTTCATGTTAGCATAAATGACTTGTAATTATCAAGAAATAACAAAATAAAAAAATGACACAAATTATAGAATATTCTAAAAGTTAGAGAAGAACTTTTTTTGAAGATATTTTTACTTCAATTTTCAATTGAATTTTATCTTATTAAAAATTGAAATTTGAGTCGGATAAGGATTGAAAATTAGAGAAGGTTTTAAGATTTATTTCCAATACATATAAGCGGGAGGCTCCACATGTTTTAAAGAGTTTACATGAAGATAATTTGGCTTGTAGAACTCACAAATCTAAACTATTCATGTGTCTTAAATGCAAATCTATAGCAACAGATTTTACGACGGTTTAAATTTGACATAGGATTTGCTGTCTTTAAATACCAAGTTCTTGTCTACGACAAGTGTGCAGTATATCCAAAGAGAATATACACGTATAAGGTAGTGAAGATTTGTCAGCTAACTTCGGGGGAAGGAGCTTCGTTCCTTATCCTTGTAATTTACATTTTTTTAAGTGGATTGTTTAATACCTGTAGGTTTATACGAAACTTCCGTGGTAGTAGATTTATACCGAACCACGTAAAAATTACCTAAGTGGTTTTATATTACTTTACTTTTTTGCTAATTTAATTAATTGCACTTTAACTGAATCCAGTAAAAATACTGAAACAGATCTTCCAATTCTTTCGTTTTGAACCATGTTGTTTCCATATTAATGGTGTAGAAACGGTTGCAAATCTGTTTCCATATCATGTCTGACGTTGTCTGCCCCCAAACACCATAGGCGCAGATCCTCGTCTTTGTAAGATCGACATTGCGACGCTTGCACTGCCCTGACAGCGACAAAGGTCATCGCGACTTGTGACCTTGTCGTCGTGAGGGTTTGAGAAAAGAGGAGAAGAAAAAGATGAAAGCCCTATTAAGAAGAGTAAAATTAAAATACAAAAATTTTAAACCTAAAAAAACGTTCAATTTATAATCTTTACAAAATAGACTGTCTACCTCCAAAGAAGAAATTAACAATTGACCAATTTACTTCTAAGTTCCTAAATCTAAAAAAATAAATGGTTTAATTAATCTGTCTTTATGACGTGGTATAATCCACCAAAAATCTTATATATATGGTATATTTTATTTACGTAATCTAGCAAGATTTTTGTTGCCAAATACCATTTAAGGCAGTAGATTGAGTGTAATTAATAATTACCTTTTTATACTTGAAAAGTTAAAGCAAAGTTAGTTTGTTAGCACATCTAGATGCTCTTTTTTCCTATAAATTTTGTTCACAGAGGTCCAAAGTCCGTGTCCTCTAACGCGACCAATATCTAATTTATTTAGATCTTACTTGAAAATTGGACTAAAACCATGATTATTTATGCAAGATGTCTACTTTCTTTATCCATGATCGTCACCCTCGCAAAGTTTGGTTCTGGCCGGGGTACTGGCCGTGCGACATTTTACGGAGATATGACTGGTGGTGAAACCATGCGTAAGTATCTCCTCTCTCTCTCTCTCTCTCTAAAGAACTTTTTTTTTTTTTAAAGAAAGATAAGCTGTGGTAAAGCCATGATTTTTTTTAAAGATGACATAAATTGAACCAAGACTTCAAACAAAAAATATTACAACTATTTTAATTGAGTTTAATTTTGTTTTTAAAGTTTATGATTCACAAAATTGTCAATTTATATAACATTATGGTTGACTTTAGTTTTATTTGGTATTTTAAGTATGAATATAAGTATATTTAAAATGAAATTTGGAATGTTAACTGAAACTTTCCTAATTCAGGGCGACAAATTAAGAAAAAAATCGTAAAATAAAAAAGAATTGATATAAAAAAAATTGTATATTCACTTACTCTGACGTAACGGTGATTTATTCTTATTTTTCTTTTTAATTTTTTTTAACAACATAAATTTTGTTATGCCAGAAGGAGCTTGTGGCTATGGAGACTTAATCAAACAAGGGTATGGTCTTGAAACAACCGCCTTAAGCACAGCACTCTTCAACGACGGCGCTTCATGTGGAGCTTGCTACCAAATAAGGTGCATACATTCCCCATGGTGCAAGAAAAATGCAGGAGCAATTAGGGTAACAGCCACAAATTTTTGCCCTCCAAACTACACAAAGACTCAAGGCACTTGGTGCAACCCACCACAAAGGCACTTTGATCTCTCCCTGCCGATGTTCCTGAAGATCGCCGAATATAAAGCTGGGGTCGTGCCAGTTGCATACCGCCGGGTGATGTGCCACAAGAAGGGTGGGATGAGGTTTGAGCTCAAGGGAAATCCTTACTGGTTGCTTGTGTTGGTTTACAATGTGGGGGGTGTTGGGCAAGTTGTAGATGTGAAAATTAAGGGTTCTAAAAGTGATAGTGAGTGGAAACAAATGACAAGAAATTGGGGACAGAATTGGCAGACATGGGAAATGTTACAAGGGCAAAGATTGTCTTTTAGGGTAACTGCTAGTGATGGTAGAATGGTGCAGTCTGATAATGTTGCACCGGAGAATTGGCAGTTTAATCAAGTGTATGAAGGAAAGAATTTCAAATAGTGAAGGAAAAAGAAATGGTTTTGGACAACTGCATTATACATGTAGATTGACCATCTGATTTTCTTTTTTCTACGAAGGATATTCTTCCATGAGACTCTGGGAATAGTAGATTACTTCAATATATGTTGTTAAATAATGATAATTGAAAATCTAATTTTTTACCTTATTAAATCATTAGTTTCTAAGAAAGGATGATGACTATTAAATGCATTGATGCATGCCTAAGAATTAATTGTGTTTGTTATGGTTCTTATACTACAAGAATCGAACCCTCTAAAGTATGTAGCTTGTCCAATTTTGACCCTTTAAACTTTAAAACGTAACAAAATAAGCCCTTAAACTATTCAACTTGTTTTATTTTGGCCTTTCTATTAGTATAGTGTTAAATATTGAAGAAAATTGAGGCAACAATTTAACTTTTGACCTCTAAATTATGCAACTTGTCTCATTTTGCTCTCTTAACTTTAAAGTATAATAAATCATATCCCTAAACTATGAAACTCTTCCCATTTTAGCCGTTCTGTTATTAAATCTGTTAAATATTAACAGATAAGTGCACATGACTACTCTAACCTTTTAGTTCTATGTATATTTTCAACATGTATTTTGAAGGAAATGTCCTTAAATTTAATTTTTTATTTCATAATATAAGTTTTAAGTTTTACTACTACTACTTCTTATTTTATATATATATTGTTGAGAAATGATTTAGCCTTATTTTTTAGTTCGAGAAGTATTATCAAATTTTCTCCATCATATGACTTATGTTGGGTTTGTATTATTGTGAACTAAAATTAAAAAATATGAACAATAAGGAAAAAAAAAGACACCTGAATATATGGGTATGTCTATAAAGTAACCAAAATGACACAAAAAAACTACAATATAATTTACTTGTCATTTTTATGACTAAATTTTGTGGTTGAAAATTACACAAATGATATAATAATACATACTTCTCTTAATTAGATTCAATAATTACTAGAAATAGCCAAAAATTCTTATTAATTTTTGGTCAACAAAACTGTAAATTTGGCTATTAAATCACATTCCCCACATTTGACTTATGAATGTAAAACGTAACAAATCACACCTCGAAAAAATAAAAAAAGTATCCCTTGTGTTTTAGCTAAATACAATATTTGTCCTTGGATTTTTTAAAATTAAAAAAATTTCCTTTTTGTTTTTCAAATTATCCAAAAACCATCTTTTTTTTACTTTCAATGAAATACGTCATTTAAAAAAACAAATATATCTTTAGAAATCAAGGATGGGGATCTTGGTGAAATACAACCAAACTCCCAATATTTAAAGAGTGGAAAAGTAAAATCAACATGTGATCAATTCTGTATTAGCCAATATCTTTTTATATATACTTGTGATATTGAAATTCTATTTGAAAATATATTTCATATTGCAAAGTAAAACTAACTTGTTAGAAATGCCTAATACAACTAACGTGACCAAATAATATTAATTTTCATTCTAAAAAAAGGTTTCCCTTTCTTCTTAAAGTGAAAAAAAAAATGAAAATTCAAATGAGTGTTCAAAATTTCATTCATGTTGATAGTGAATCCAAGAAGAGGGTTTGGAAGCTAGCATAACCTAACACATATATTGGATTGCATTTGTATTTCAAGAACGGTTTGATCATATTAAAAAAAACTAAACTAGAAAAATTAAAAAAATGGTTGGTTTTTAGATGGTTTGAAAAGCATAAGGGATACTTTTTGTATTTTAAAAAACTCAAAGGTAAATGTTATATTTAACTAAAGTAGAGGGGATACTTTTTGTATTTTCTCTCGTACCCCTAAACTATTCAAGTTGTCATATTTTGACATTTTTGTTATCAAATTAGTTAAATATTGATGTAATTCAGTCAATAATTTTACTTTTGGCCCCAAAATTTTATACAACTTGTCTTATTTTGACCACCCAAACTCTAAAGTATAACAAATAACACTCATAAACTACAAAATTTGTCTCATTTTAGTTCTTATTTACTAAATTCGTTAAATCTTGACAGTTGAAGCTACATACGTATGAATCATGTCGATTAATTATAAACTAATGATGGATATTATTTTTGTTGTAGGACTACTGAAGGTCCAAAAATAAAATTTACCCAATCATTCGAAACACTAAAATTAAAAACAGAATTTGTGTTACTTTGAACTACAAATTTCACGGAGCGGCACAAGCTTGCGTTTTGTTTGTTGAACTTCGAACGGTGAAGAATTGTCCACCATTATGTTAAAGTGCAGTCCACGCCGTACCAACTGTAACAATGCATTGAAGATGAACAAAAAACAAAAGACTATCCTTCTCCCTTTCTATTAGGTTTCATCTTATTTTTAGGGGTCCAGGTGGGCCCCTCCAAAAGGAGGGTCCAAAGTGGTGAAAAACAGAGCTTGGTCTTCAAACCCCTAGATAGTGCATATGTGCAACACGACAGGGACAGCTTCATGGATTAGGGCTGTGGCTTCTGGCTGCGCTTGGGCACTAAAGATTTCTGAGACTGATATGCCTTGGCTGCACGACGTCGAAGATTGTGGAATGCCAGTTTTTCTCTTTGCGGGTTGTTGGTGTGACGGTGCTCAGTCTCCGAATATTTGGAGCTTGGTCATTATAGGACGATGGATTCATGGAGGTAACGTTCTCCATGGCTGGCGAAGGCAGATGGAAGAGGGCAGTTCTCACATGCCCGTGGCCCGATTATCTTTCAACTTCCTTTCGGCTCAATGGCAATGTTGCGGCTTCCTCGCCCTTTCTTGGCGATAGTGGGCTCATCACCGAAGTTCTCGTTATTGTTGATTGGATTTTTTACCCACCTGTTTTAATTTGTGTTTGTCAAATAAAAATGTTGATGTTTCTACCGTTTAGATTTAGTCTATTTTTGTTTTTTTTTTTTTTGCCTTTTGTTGTAATAATGAAAATGATCTTCCCATCTTTTTATGTGGTTTGTGTCACACCTGCTTGTAATCTATGATACATGTATTTATGTTCTACTAAATTTGACTCTAGGCCTTTACTTGTATCCTTGGATTAAGGGTTTGATTTCGGCTGATTGGTTCTAGCCATTGATTATAATGGTTTTTTATAACGAGCCTTGATTACGCCAAATTTTACCTGTTGAGCATATTTTTTCCCTTGGGTCTAAACATGTAATTTATCCTTGTGTTTCATTCGTCTTAATTAAGAGATCTGATCAATATCTGGGGTGAAATTTTCCTCTAGTAGGTGGTCATTTGCAAGTCTATGACTATGTTTAAATATATACTTTTTGAAGTCGACAATTAATTTTCCTTCAAAAAAGATCATGTTAAAGTGCAAATCATATTAAGAAAAAACGAAAAAAATAATCAAACAAGAATATGTTTAAGAGGAAATAACAACTTAATAAGGAACATCCACAAGAAATGATTTATTTATTTATTCATTTTATTAAAAGCAAAAAACATTGCGGGAGTATACAAAAGTAACACACATTTCTCCCTCTATGTAATAATGTAGATTGTAGATGTAGATGCACCCAAGATGGTCCACAAAGGATACCAACTAACAATGCCTTCTTTCACATAATGTTGCGGACAATTTTGCTTCTCTCACAAGTTGTAGGAATTGATAAAACGTACGTTTATAACATGGTTTTACAAATAAAACTAAAAGTAGTTGTATATATATAGGATCCAACGTGTGCATAAAGAGGCTAGGGGAGACGGAGATAGAGTGGGATTGGATTATAAGCATTTGGAGGAGAATCCCAGACTGAGAAGGCACTGCTGGAGTTGATCCATATTTTTGTGATTTCGGGATAATGACGGTGAATCACATCCTTCAAGCTCTCAGTTTTGTTCACCCATTCCAATCCTTTCTTTGTGTATGTCTCCTCATTAAAACAGCTTGTGAAGAACTTATCAGCTTCTAGTCTCCTGCAGCAATTAATGCTTGCAATTACAAATCCAAACTTGGGTAATTTTTTTTTTTTCAATGTTGATAGTTTTAATACTAGAAAAAATGTGCTTACGACACAGTCAACGCTTTGGTAAGTACTTTGAGGCGACGAGAAAGTAACTATGTCGCCATTGTTGTGTCGCAAAAGAGTGGTTAAATTTGCGTTGTTAAATACACCAAGTGACGCAGTCAATGCGTAGCCAAGTTTATCAGAAGTTACTAGTGCTACTAAGTGTCGATAAATTCCCCAACAAAGATCTCATGAACTAAAGAGTAGTGTTTACATTTAAGCATAAAATTCCACAAAATTTTCGTTTCTGTCAATAAAATTTTTAGCCCGTTTAAGAGTATAGGTTCGAATCAAAGGTTTTGGACCTAAAACAGTATAGCGATTCAATTTCATAATAGTTAATCAAATTGGTTTGAATCAAACATTTTAGTTCAAATCTATGCTCCTAAACGGGCCCAAATGTTCCAGACAAGTTCAATTAATATTTTTTGAAAAACCATGTACTCTTTTTATCTCGACGGATTTTTTTATTAGTTCATATATATTTTCTTCACGTGGTAATTTTCTTAATCTCAAAGGTTGAACTTTGACTACTTGTATTTACATACCTGGATGCCATGAGCAGAAATAAGGCAAAAGCAGTCTCACTAATAACAAATCCCTTGATTTTCTTCTCTGCGAGGAGACCAACTTGAAGATCAAGCTCCTCAACATCATCTCCGTACACTTCCTCAAGTGTACGAATTGCTTCCTCCTCATCCGTGAGATCTTCCCATTTCTTGATTGGTATCAACATCAAGCCTCTCCTAAAGTCATTGTACCTCGCAACATTCCTCTCCCTGTCTCTATAAACTACATGTATAGACAACCAAACAGGTTACGCATTGAATTAGTTGAAATAATCCATTCTAAGATCATTTTCACCCAACAAAAAATTTTATTTTCAACTTTTATTCTAGTTTACCCCTTGAAAATTCCTAATTGCAATTTCCACAACACTTCTTTCTTAAAAAAGGATATTACATTATTAACTCTAACTTTAAATTACACTCATATTTTAGACTTAAAACCTTGATTAATCACATAAAATATCATCTACTATAGTATATACATTTTTTTAACTTGATTTTTTTTTTAAATTACACTCTATTACAAACTTATAATTTCATCTGGAAGAAGAAAAGAGATATGGATAGATAAGCAAAAATGAAAGATTATCGCATTGTAATTTCAGTTAAATCAAAATTTTAATTTAGTTCATTCCCCTCAAAATTTTACTTTTTTTTGGTGGCTGACAAAAAAAAAATTACTAACTCGTCAGTATTAATACCTTCAAGAGCTGGTAGATCCACATGATTGCGCCTGTCTCTTCCTTTTGGGTCTTGAGGTATGATGTCTCTAAGCCAAAGTGGATAGTTCCAGAGCTCCAAGGCCCCACAAGCTTGATGTCCCATGGAAACAAGTTGTTTTGTGAATCCAATTTGTTCTAAGACTTTTTCTCCTCCTTTACCAATCAGATTTTCCATGAGGGTCCTACGACACACATATGCACATCAAATCCATAGTATGTGATCAGGAGGTTCTATTCGGAGAACTTTGATAGTAAGAACTGTCTTTTTTCACCATTGAATTAATTTTTCAATAATCTGATCAGTAAATATTCATATTAAAATTTTAATCATATGACAACGGCAACTACCAATACGGAAAAAGATAGCTTTTGCCATGAAAATTTATTGTTTCTAACTCAACTTCTAACGATCAGAGTAATACAAATAGAGTTTAAGGACTTCATTCAGAATTGAGGGTCGGAAGAACATACTTTTCAGAAAAGGGTGGAGATTTATTGGGGCCTGGCGTGACAGAGATGTCCCTTAGGTCAAGGTGATCAGGAAGAAGAGAATGCATCCTATTAACGCTCACAAATTCTTCTGTTAATGAGCAAGGGACACCATGATTGTTGGGCTCTTTTAGGCCCACAATACCTCCCAAGAATTTTCCACCAAAGTGTCCAAATTTTTCCTTGAATTTCTTCCCCAAAAGTCCATACCTGAAATAGCAGTAATAATGAAGACTCCTAAATGAGGCATTTGTAATAGAACTAATATACAGTTCCCTTATTATTGTTTCTTCTGACTAGAATTACAGTATCATCAATTTTTTTCTTTTAGGTTGTATACCATGCACACAATTTATCATCCCGCTTGTGTATATTAAACATGTTAACAAGGAGAAGAAAGTAGAAATTGAGAAGAGAAAAACAAATATATATGAAAAAAAAGGACACAAATGTGAAGAAATATATATGTATGGAAAAAAAAGACAGGAATGAAAAAATAAGACAAAAGAGAAAAAAGTTAAAAAAGGTAGCATTTCTTGTATAGGGAGCATTAGGAGAAACTCATTCTTCTTATATATATATATATAAATTAAAGATTAAACAAAAATATCTAAATCGTTAAAATTTGAACTATATTTATCAAGTGGCATCAGATCCAACAACAAAAAGTTTATCAGCCAAGAGTTCTATAAACCATTCTTCAATGCCTGAAAAACCGTTGCATGATATTAGGAAAAAGGGAATCCATTTTTTGATTTTGTTAATCAATGAAGTTCCTTTTTTTTGTACCAGTTGACCCGCATGCCGGCAAGCAATGTGTTAGTTTTGAGGAGCTCCACCGTCCAATCTATGGTATGAATTTTTGCTATCACAGCAGACGTCACCAACCTTGCGTGACTAAATAACTTATCATCGTTAAGATGTGGATATTCATCCTGCATTATTAACCAAATTTAAAATTAAAGCTTGTGATCCCTCATGATCACTAGAACATTATATCATAATCACTGAATATGTTATTTAACAACAACAGCAGCTATAATAGTACTACTTTAAGTTTTTGGCTTCTGTTTTGAATCATCATATCTATATCAGAATTTGTTTGTTTTATGCATGCATTATATGTAACGTTTAAAAACATACGTGCTGAAGTATTTGTGCAACATAAGCTTCTAATAATAATTTGGATTATTGATACTGTTAGTGCATAAACTATGAGCATTGTCACAAGGTCGATAAACTTTTACTTTGGACGTATTTCTACCTGAATTATTATTTTTGGTAGCTTTGGTCCTGAAAATATAGAACAATTTTTGAACTTTGATGCAAATATTTACATCGATAACTGAAGAATATATTACATAAATATTTACAATAATTAAACGAAAAATGTTCTAGTTTTCAACGAGCAGCAAAGAGAACATTTTATGCATAATATAACTTTTCTATAAAAAAAATAAATTATCATGCGATTGGCACATAATAACCTAGTTAAATTCAAGAAATCATTCGTCAATTTTCATATTAAAGGTCAAAACAACATAGGAAAAAAAAAAAAGAAACAAAACTTGTAATCTATCAAGTCAAAAGTTTAGGTACCAAAATATCACCAAGCTCAGAGTTTAAGAAATAACAGTGCTAATAACCTTAATAATTAACCTGACATGGCAAAGGTCATGAAGACTCGAACGTTAAGATATGTATATCTTAAGCAACTGTATATGTATTCCATTCAAGCTTGTGAAGAAAAAGTTCCTTAAAAGAAAGTATTATCAATTTAGTTATCAACAAATAATATTGTCAGATTGATTATACAAACCTTGAGAGCATCACAGATTGCATTATGCTCTTTAACGAAGAGAGCCTGCAATGTTGAGTATCCAGCCCAAATGTTTGTCTCGTCTCCTGATAAAGGAACTCCTTCTAGGTCATGGAGAAGAAGGCCGTCTTTTGAAATCCTGAGTTTGCCATCTTCGAAACTCCTCACTCTTTGCAGTCCTTCCGAGTTGTTTCCATATATAACACTTCCATCCCTTATATATATATATATATATATATATATATATATATATATATAATTCATGAAAATGAAAATTATATATGTCGTATATCCCAAGATTAAAATGGAGATGAAATACGTAATTTGACAATTTGTTAGTGCTAATAGTACAATATAGAGCTATGTTATATAAAGCCTTAGCTAGCAGTAAATTCACATTCATTAAATGCTAAATAATTACGTCTAATGATTGAACCCAGTTCCCAAATTAAAAAAAGGACAAAAGAAAATGATTTAGAGCTATAGAATCTATTTTTTTGGGACTTGTTATTAGTACATAATCTTTCTATATGTAAATTCTGATGAAATTTGTAATTTACTTCTTATGAAATTCTATGTTTATTCCGGTTCAGAAAATGTGAAATCTATCACTAAACTTGCGTACAAAATCTGATGAAATTTTAAGTATACATGATCTTGTCTCTCATCTTATTTATATGGAAAATCTGATGAAATTTTAAGTATACATGATCTTGTCTCTCATCTTATTTATATGTAAAATCTGATGAAATTTTTAGTATACAAATCTTGTCCCTTATCTGCTTATTTTTTCTAGCTCAGCTCTTGAGCACGTATCCTAAAGTATCATTATGCAAGAATATTATTAATTAATGTTGGACACATTCTCTTACCACCAAGGTGTCCGAATGTTCTTTGTGCCACTCTTGATTTCAGAAGGATTATTTGTAGGAATTTGCTTTGTCTTGTAGAACTTGAAGGACTTGAGAGGACATTTGCTTTCTACTTCTTTTGGTGCGACCAGCTTAATCTTTCAACGAATTTGTGACATAAAGAAAGAACATGAGGTTATCTTATAAATTTTATATAAGAATTACAACATAAAAGGCAAGAAATTCAAAATTCAAACTTACAAATTTTCAATAATTTTTTTAAAGCAAAATAAAAGTTTTCAAAATGAGTTAATAATAGAAAATTTTTACCTTGTAATTAATTTTATGTAACACAGTCCTGTTGTCCTTAATTCTAATATATTTTAAGCTAATCCTCTAAAAGTATCCTATTCAATATTATCAAGATATACCAAATGGGCCTGAGCCACAATTTAGACTTTTCTCTACAAACTTTTGACTCCGTTATCTAATTGCAAAACAACATAATTTTTTTTTGTTTTCTAAAAATTATAATTTTGTAAATCCAGTAAAAGACGATTGTGTCTTTGGAATTAATAGAGTAGCACTATACTACTACTCTTACCACAAAAAAAAAAAAAAAAAAAAAAAAAAAGAGTTGCTTAATATGTACCTAATAGTGAATAGTTCTTTTTTTGTCTTGAAAATTAATAGTGGATACCTGTGATAAACTATAGAAAAAACTTATTTGGTTCCCACTAATAATTATTTGTGTATATCCATTTATGTTACCGTCAAGTAGTTACCGTTAAAATCTACTTTCAATTACATATTATATCTGCCTATAGTTGTGATTTTTTTTTTCCTTCCCAACAAGCCTAATTAATTAAGTAAATTAAATAAATAATATACAAATTAAGTACTAAAGTACCTGTTTAGTGTCTTCGAGGTGGTTGACTAAATCATAAATCATAAACTGGATCCAAGAAGCTGCTATCACGTTGAACTGCTTGCCTGTTTCTTTGTAATTTCTCCTTGCCAGAAGTTTTGTGGCTACCACCATTGGATCTGGCTTCATTAGCTAATTCAACACCATAGATTATGTCAACTAAGATGAATAATATATAATTGCTAAGAGGGCGCTTGGAAATGACACATTGTTCGAATTACTAAAAGTCTGAATTGAAAACACTGTTACAATTCAAATTCTATAGGAGAGAGAAGGCTAGCAAACCTAGTTTAAATCAGACTATATTGACTCAAATCTAGGTTTATATAACTCTCAAATTTCTGGTCTTTTTTTAAGCAAACATTTTATTTGAAAATAAAGATAATTTGAAGATTAATATCCGTGAAAATTTAAAAACTAACTTCTATTTAGTATCGTCCATTTGAAGGTATATATAGGTTTGATTTAAACAGATAGTCAAATAATCTTTTTTTTTTTTTGGGCATCACATCTCAATATATAAATAAAGTTATACCTTATCTTTTTGATCCAAGGGGAGAATGTTCCTGCCAAAGAAAGTTCCTTTGCTGTCCCCGTCTTCGTCGACGGGATCACTTAATTCTCCGTCCCCATCCGATGTTTCTCCGACGTTGAACAAATTGTACTTTTGGTGAAGGTGCCGGCGAATAGCCAAATAGAATAGGCCTAAGATGACTGGTAGCCGGTGCCATATGCCTATCTTATCAACGGAGTGCACGATCTGCATGCTCATGGTAGATGTTTAATTTTAAATATATTAAAATTAAGGATATATGGTTTGAACATTAATGCAAAACGACTCTCTAACTTTCAGGACAGTTTTTGTAATTAAAAAAATGGACGTGACATGGCCTTTTTCAAACTATACATACATATATATATATATATATATATATATGACAACAATTTTAAAATGCAAATTCTACCCTACCACAAAATACTATTTTCTCTCTCCTTACATATTAAATTGAAAAAAAAAAGGACATCCAGAAAAGAAAAAAAAAAATGGAGAATTTATGTTTAGTACAAATTAGGAGTAGATTAACTTACAAGGAAAAGAAGAGTATCAATGAGAGTCATCCGAGCAACAAGTTTATGAAAGTCTGGGTGGACAAAATGACGCAGTGATATTGAAATCATGAAAGCTCGAATCGTTGAGGTTACAAAACATACCATGTCGTAAACCGCGAAAATGATAAACAGGATCTGCATGCTCATAAAAGACGGTTAATATTAATATCAAAAATATATATGCTTTGTGATGGAATTTTGACTTGCTAACAACTTAAGCTTCTATCTTAAAATGTCAGGTCAATTTGAAAAATACTATTTTCGTGGTATTGTTTTACAATTTTACAACTTTTATGAGAAAGTACAAAGCATACTACTTTTAAAGAAAATAAAGGCATTCTTGTTTTTAAGTATTTTGGGTTATAGTTAGACAAACATATGTTATCTAAAGGTTAGAGTCACAAACATGTGTTATCACAAGGGTTAGGAGAAATTTATCTAAGGGTTAGGGTCACAAACATACCACTTCCAATTGATCACAAAGGTTAGGGTCAAGCAAACATGTATTATCTAAAGTATTTTGGTCTTTTTGGTTAGGAGAAATATTATAAATCAAAGAGATTAAAAAAAAAAAAAAGTGATACTAAAAAAGAGGTATGCCTCCTAATTTACTCAAAAAGGTCATCCTAGTGGGTAAGATGACCCAAAGTCTTTATAAGTTGGGGTTGTATTTATATTTTAACAATATTGGATTTAGGCTTCCTTTACACTTTACATTTTCAAAATTTATGCAAAAGATCAAGTGTGGAGCCACAAAAAATTAGTTAGTGACAAGAGTGTGATTGAATTAATGAGGCGGGGCAAACAAAAAGATGTAGAATTTTAAGATAAGAAAAATAGAATTTTAGATGGGATAAAGTACAATTTTATTAAAGTTTATATATGAGATTAAAATAAAAAATCATGTGGGCCATGGTTGGCTCCACCTCTAAAAAAGTTGATATTAGTCGCGTGTCTTACAATACAAATAGTGCTTGACTCTATATTTCGCTACGGTTTATGTGTAAATATTTTAGCCAAGAGAATCCGAACAATAGTGGAGCTAGACATTTTTTTTTTAATTAAGACACTATGGAAAAAATAAATAGATATAAATAAGATACATATTTATATATTTTATTAGGTAGAGTACAGCTATGATTTTCTAATAAATTAAGGATATAACAACATCTTTTTTTCAATTATTGAGGGTAAGATTATATTTTTTTTCCCCATAAAATTAAGATATTTCTAAAATAATAAAAGTTCAAATTTCAAAAATTAAATGGACATACGCATCTTCATTCAAATTAATATCCCTCCACCACATGTGTCCTGACATGGTCTTTTTAACTGGTTACAAAATTCAAAAGGCACATTACCCTAACACAAAGTAATTCTCTCCCACGTTACAAATTATCTTATAAACAACAATAAATTAGCTTTAAAAAAAGAGAAAAAAAAAAAAAGAAAACAACAATGAATTCCAGTTTGAGAGGGAAAAAAATATTGGAGAATTTATGGTTAGGATAAAGCGGGGGAGTAACTTACAAAGAGAAGAAGAGCTTCAGTTTTAGAACGAGGTCGAAGAAAGTCACCCGGGGACATTCTTGCAATCTTGTTATTGTTCTTTGTTTGCGTTACCTTCTGTTGCCTTTTTTCTTTTTCTTTTTCTTTTGAGTAAGGACCTTCTATTGCCTTCAATTATGCTATATATATACACGCATATATATATATATATATATAAGTACGTGGGTCTCCTTGGAAGGTGCATTGTGACCAATACCAAATGTATATGTGTACATACTTAACTTGGCAGTTGAGTCAAAAGTCTTTATTAGTATTTTTTTTTTTCCTGGGTCATATATTATCGTATTTTGTTGACTAAATATAATATAAATCATCTTCAAAAGTTCATAAGAAATAGGATAGTATGAAAGGAGAAAAGTTCTCACAATTATTAAAACAACAGCCTTAACAACATTCAGAAGTCATTCTTTTTGTCCACCTTAACCAAAAAAAAAAAAGCGCATTAATTGGTTGGCACAATATACCATATATTATTAATTATTGAAAAATTACATCAAATATCACAGTTTTAATGTTTAATGTAGCAAATAGTACACTTTTTAAAATATTTAAGTAAATAGCATTTTTAAAATTACGTGCTCTTTTTAAACACTTGAATTTTCGCTCTTATATTCTCCTTTTTTCTTCTTTTCTTCTTATCTTTCTTTTTGTTTTTTGTTTTTCATTATCTCATTGTTGTTTCATGTTTCTTTTTCTGTCATCCTATATAAAAATAAATGTTGTTTTAATCTAAAAGGGCTATTTACTGAACATTATTATATTTTAAGTCTATTTATTTTTATTCTCAATTAATGATGGCCTAATTCCCTCATTCTCTATATTAATTTGACATGTTTGTATTGTAGGAGATAGCTCCGATCCTCTGGATATAATATCATTTTATTGAAAGAGACAAAAGTGTATAGGATCTTTCTGTACAAATTCGAACTCCTTGTTTTAGTTTTCTTAGGTCAATGTAAAAATTAATAGGGAAGCAACATTAAGATGACCATTTGAAAACCATATATCCACTTTATTATGAAAATTCGGATAAGTAGTAAATAAAAATTGTATACATGACTTGGACAATAATATTTTATAAAAAAAGACTTGAGTCAAGCGCCTAGTTTGGCAGTTGAATTGGTCGCTTTTTTCCTCAACGGGCCATTATTGTTTTGGTTAAAATAATTAAAATAAATATTGATCCATCGTCAATTGTTTATTAAATTTTAATGCTTGTTGTTCGGAGAATGAACCTGAGATTTCATTTTATCTTTCCCACCTTTAATAATTGGACTAAAAGCATGAAAATCAAAGTCACTTATATCATTGTATAAAAAGACTAGAAGTATCAAAACCTTTACGAAGTTATTTTAAGGCCCTTGTTTTTTTGTTTTTTCTTTTCTCTAGTTGATGATTAACCGATGACTTACTAATTAAAATAACAAATTATTGATTTATTTCGACTATTTTAATTTGTTCCTTTCTTTTTTATTCTAGATGCCACAGGTGCAATTACGTGCGTTGTTCGGCTATTAATCAAACTTTTTACATTTCAAGTGAGAGAAAAATTTTGTTAAATTATTACGTAAATTGATACTAGTCATGTGTACTTCACATTCATCCATACGTTTTTAACTAAATTAGGTGGCTTTTTCCGACGGCTTAAGGCCCTTTTGGAGCCATTAAAATACAATTAAATCTCAAAGTTTGTTACCAACAACATGTGAGATTGGGTGGTAAGAAATCCATTCTCTCTTAAGCAAAGTCTCAAGTTTGAGTCTTATGTATGGAGAAACATTTATTGAGAGAGCTTCCCCCTACTGCAGGGTCCAACCCAGCTCGACTGCTGATGTATGGTTTCACCAGCAAGCATGTTTTTTTGGTGGACTATGAGGCCAACTTCTCAAAAGGCCTTCTTGAAGCTTCACTCATCGGAGATCTAAAATTGGCGCTTGACAGCATCGTCTATCCATTGGTCAAGGTCAACTTTGTTGACGCTGTGTGCTTCAAGAAGAAGAAGAAGACCGAGGTAGTTTTGCGCGACAAATCAGAGAGTGAAATTCACGTCACCTACACCAAGTTTAAAACCTATGTCACGACGCTCCTTGTCACTGTTCATGTTGGAAATGTCGCTTTAGTGAAGAAGTTATTGGTAATGCATTTGAGCTTGGATTTTGGTCTGTGTTTTAATCGGATAATTGTGCTTGAAGTTGAGATTTGAAACATTAATGTATGTATGCTTTTTTATTAAAAAAAAAAAAGTGATCATATCTATTTTCATATCATTTTTCTTTTTCTTTGGTAGAAATCATATTTTGGAATTTTTTGATTTTATTCTTTGTTTGAAGATTATGGAATTTTTTTTTATGATTTGATCAAAGATTTAAATTTATTGTTAGTGTTTAAATGGAATCTGGCAGGTTTTAGGATGGAATTTGACAGGTTCCAATGAGTTTCGAGACAAAATCTGGCGGTTTTATCAAATTTTTAGAAGGAATCTAATAGGTTTTGTGGTGGAACTCGACGGGTTCCAGCGAGGATCAAGACGGAATCTGGTAGTTCCGACTATTTTTTGGATAGAATATGGCGAGTTCTATGTTAGAATCTAGTAAGTTTCATGTTAGAGCTTAGCAAGTTTCTACAAGTTTCAGGATGAAACCTGATAGGTTCCAACAAGTTTCCTCATGGAGGAGTAAGAAAGAAGGATAACTTAAACTTTTAATAAATCACTAATTTCTAATAATAGAACAGCTTTAATGAGTTGTTTGTTGGATGGTATTTTTAATAATTTAGCGCATTTGGCGGCATTTTTGTAAGTTGGTCTAGCTTTAACCCGTCATAGCCCGTTATAAGCCCAGGTTAATGACTCTAATAACTCACAGCAAAAGCCCTGCCAACTTTGACACTAAGACTTACTCTTCTTTTGTAGCTTGTGTGGTGACGCACCAAAATTCCTAACAAACTTTATGGAAAGTGCACATACGTACATACATACATTACATACGTACGTACGTACGTACACACACACATATACACACATACATACATATAGAATTCTACAAGCTCCCTCTATTTTATTAAGAGTACCTAGTTAGAGACGATAATATATTTGTTTAGCTAAAGTGTCCTAAGTGGCTTGCTTAACTATTTAGCGTTTTGGTAGTAATTGTTTTGCAACCTATTACCACCTATGGGCAGCAGTGGTTGACCTGAACAAGTCGTAAATATATAAACTTGTTTCGGGTACTTTTGTCAATATATATGTACAGATCACTTGGTGGGACCGACGACGTGACCTAATAATAGTAAAATATAACCTTCATTGTCATGACATGTAATTTTTGTTACTCTCGTACCTAAGTTGTACATGAATTTTTGTAATTCTGCGTCGTTCAAGTGGATTTTGAATTTGAATAATAACGATTTGAATAATGGTTAAAATCCTAAACATTATACACCAATTGCCATGGTTAAATAACCATTTTTTTACACAAAAAAAAGGATGTTTCTCTTCCTTCTAAGCTGCAATTTTTCTTTTTCTTTTTCTTTTTTTTTTTTTTTGGTAGGCGACATGCTATAAGTTGAGAGGGCAAGTACAACAGCCAATATATCTGATCAAAATCATCGTCGTTGGCTTTTAAAATTAGAAGAGTAGTCATATTCCTAATAGTTTCCGTAGCATTCGGTTGACGTGGAGTAAATAAAAGGCATGTAAAAATCTTCATCGTCATTCATTCGGTTGTTGCCTTGACATGTATTTGGTGTTGAATAATTAGAAGAAGATTGAGAAGATATTGGAGATAAGAGGCATTTATCTTTCGATAGAGTGAGTACAAATGGGAAAGAACATCTCTATATATAGCACACTATAGAGAGTTTTAGACACAACAATAAATGAACTTCTCAACTACTAACATTAAATATAAACTCTGATCTAACATAGAGAATTCTAGAAATAACATTAACTACAAGAAAATTCTAGAGACTAATTATTTCAACAACTAACAAACGCCCAATAAATCAAGTTTATTATTTTTCAACACCCTCCCTTAAACTTGATTTGTGACTCCAAGGATGCTTCGTAGCTTGATAAAAGTCTCTAGCTTGAGTGGCTTGGTAAAGATATATGCCGCTTGGTCATGAGACTTTACGTACTTTAACTCCACTTCTTTTCTTCCAATGCATTCTCGTATGTAATGATAACGAGTGTCGATGTGATTGCTTCTTTCATGGAAGACTGGATTCTTTGCTAGTGTGAGTGCTGATTTGTTGTCAACACGAATTTCCTTGGGCCCTTGTTGTGGCAAATTCAACCTTTTTAATAGGTTCCTTAGCCAAATAGCATGACAGACACATGAAGTTGCAGCGACATATTCAGCTTCACAAGTTGAAAGTGTGACGATAGGCTGCTTCTTTGACATCCAAGTAAAAGCAGTGTCTCCCATGAAAAACACAAATCCAGTGGTGCTTTTTCTATCATCCAAGTCTCCACTCCAATCGCTATCACTATATCCAACGATCTTATAACTATTGGAAGATGAATAAAACAAGCCAAAGTTGGTTGTACCTTTGATGTACCGAAGTATTCTCTTTGCACTCTTGAAATGGGTTGTTGTTGGAGCTTCCATATAGCGGCTAGTGACTCCAACAACATAGAGAATATCCGGCCTTGTACAAGTTAAGTAGCGTAAGCTTTCAACAAGGCTTTTGTAGAGAGTTGGATCTACCTTTTCTCCTTCATCATACTTGGACAACTCGATTCCGCATTCCATTGGTGTGCCAATAGGATTAGATTCATCCATCTTGAACTTCTTTAGCATAGCCTTCTTGTGTTATGAAAATACCTTTGTCTTCTTGCTTTACTTCAATGCCGAGGTAATAAGACAAGAACCCAATGTCCGTCATCTCGAATTCTTTTGCCATTTCCTTCTTGAATTCCTCTAACAAACTTGGATTGCTCCCTGTGAAAATCAAGTCATCTACATATAAGCATACAATCAATATGTCTCCTTTTTGAACTTTAGTGTAAAGTGCATGCTCATATGGACACTTGGTGAAATTCTTGTCTTGGAAGTACTTGTAAATTCGGGCATTCCAAGCTCTCGGTGCTTGCTTTAGACCATATAAGGCTTTTTTCAATTTTAAAACTTTATCTTCATGTCCTTTCACCTCATATCCCAATGGTTGCTCGATGTAGACTTCTTCTTCGAGGAAACCATTTAAGAAAGCAGACTTTACATCCATTTGGTAGATCTTCCATCTATTCTGGGCTGCCAAAGAAATGATTAGTCTAATGGTTTCAAGACGAGCAATAGGAGCAAATATCTCATCATAATCAATGCCTTGTCTTTGACTATAGCCTTTTGCCACCAATCTTGCTTTGTATCTCTCGATTTCTCCTTTAGCGTTCTTCTTCCCCTTATACACCCATTTGACTCCAATCGACTTGTGTCCATGTGGCAATGTAGCAACCTCCCATGTGTCATTCTTCGTGATTGACTTGATTTCCTCATCCATGGCATCTTTCCACTTCTTGTTTTCCGCCGCTTCTTGATAACTTAGAGGTTCACAATCACTAAGAAGACAAAAAAGAGTAATATCATCTTGGTTTTCGGTTACCTCATAAAGATCTTGTAAACTTCTAAAGCGTGGCGTCTTCTCATTTGGGCTATCGCTTGATGGTGAATCTTCTTGTGTGTTTTCGGTTGGTGAGATCAGTGGAGTATTCAGCTCTTGAGGTTCTTCTCTTGTCTCTTCTTCTTCTTCTTCAAAGTAAGGAAGAAAGTCATACTCATCTTCTTGTGTGTTCCAATCCCAAGCATCTTCTTCATCGAACTCCATGTCACGGCTAATGAGAGTTTTGCCGCTAATTGGATTATACAACTTGTAGCCTTTGGAATTTGAGTCATAGCCAATGAATATGTACTTCTCACTCTTGTTGTCAAGCTTGGTTCTCTTTTCATCGGGCACATGAACATAGGCAACACTTCCAAAGACTTTTAGGTGAGAGATTCCTGGCTTCCTGCCACTCCATGCTTCTTGAGGTGTCTTCCCATGAACGCTTCTTGTTGGGGAGCGATTTGCTAGGTAGATTGCACAAGCCACTGCTTCAGCCCAAAACTCCTTCGGCATCTTCTTGCTTTTGAGCATGCTTCGAGCCATGTTGAGAATAGTTCGATTCTTCCTTTCCGCCACTCCATTTTGTTGAGGAGATCTTGGCACCGTTAAGGAACGACGAATACCTTGATCTTCACAATACTTTTGGAACTCATTTGATGTGAACTCTCCTCCTCGGTCTGATCTCATGGCCTTAATAACAAGACCACTTTCTTTCTCAACAAGGGCTTTGAACTTCTTGAAATTTTTGAACACCTCCGATTTCTCCTTCAAAAAATACACCCATGTTTTTCTTGAAAAATCATCAATAAAGAGGAGAAAGTATTTACTCTTACCAAGAGAATGTGGTTTGATGGGTCCATAGAGGTCGGTGTGTATAAACTTAAGAGGTTTTGTGGCTCTTGAAATTGACTCCTTTGGAAAGCATTTGCGAGATTGCTTTCCAAGTAAGCATCCTTCACATAGTTGATCCGGTTGGTTGATGATAGGAAGGCCTCTCACCATCTCCTTCTTCGATAAAAGTTCAAGGCCGCCAAAGTTGAGATGTCCAAATCGTAAATGCCATAGCCATGATGAATTACTATAACAAGCCTTTAGACACTTTGCAACATCACATTGAATATTTAAGAGGAACATTCTATTCTTTGACCTAGGCACCTTAGCAATCAAATCATTTCTATCATCTCTTAAGAAAAGATTATTTTCTTTTAAGTGAATGTCATAGCCTTTCTCTAGCAATTGACCCAAACTCAAAATATTGTTCTTCATGTTGGGCACAAAGTAAACATTTGAGATGAATTGATGACCTCCGTTCTTCAAGCGTATGAGAATTTTACCTTTGCCTTCCACGGATATCTTTGATTCATCTCCAAATGAGACATTTCCTCTCACCTTTTCATTGAGCTCCACAAACATGCTTCTTTGTCCACACATGTGATTGCTTGCACCGGTGTCAAGATACCATCTATTTTCTTGTCCTTCATCTTTGTCTTTGCAAGCTAGTAGCAATGTTATTTCCTCTTCACCTTTATCTTCTACGAAGTTGGCCTTCTCCTCCACTCTTCTTGGACATCTACACTTCGAAGCATAATGACCGAACTTATGGCAATTATGGCATTTAATGTGAGACTTGTCATACCTTGACCATGAGTTACTTCTTCCACGTCCTCTCGTTGTTTGTGGATTTCGACTCCTTTCTCCATTATTGAAGTCCTTGGAAGAGTTGTAGTTGTTGGACTAATTATTGTTGGAATGTTTGTTATAGCTACCTCTTCCTTCTCTTCCTCGTCCTCGATCACGCCCTTGGCCTCATCCTCCTCTCCTTTGGCTTGTATCATTGCTAAAGTTTTCTTCCTTCAAGTTGAGTTGTAGTAGTTGCTCCATTGTCTCCTTTCGATTTTTCTTCTTCTTTTGTTATTCCTCATAGGCTTGCAAAGAGCCCATTAGTTGCTCAATGGATATGGATTCTAAATCTTTCGTTTCCTCAATGGTGGTAGCAATGAACTCAAAATTTGGACTCAAAGTTCGAAGAATTTTCTCCACAACTTTTACATCACTAACATCTTCTCCATTTCTCTTCAATTGATTCACGATGGCCAATACTCTTGAAAAATAATCGGAAATAGACTCGGATTCCTCCATAAATAAAAGTTCAAACTCACCTCTAAGAGTTTGAAGACGAATCTTTTTAACTTGCTCGGCACCTTTATTGCAAGTTTGAAGTTTCTCCCATGCTTCTTTGGCCGTAGTTGCACTTGAAATCTTCTCAAATCCATCTTCATCCACTGCTTGAAAAATGAGATAGAGAGCTTTCTTGTCTCTCTTTCTTGAATCCCTTATGGCATCCCTTTGGGCTTGGGATAGAGCAACATCGTCTTGCTCTTTATGACCTCGCTCAACGACCTCCCACACATCTTGAGCTCCTAGTAGCGCCTTCATCTTGATACTCCAATTGTCATAGTTGCTCTTGGTGAGCATCGGAACTTGGAAGGGAACCATTCCTCCATTTGCCATTTTTTGAGAATCTTGTGGCTCTGACACCACTTTGTTGAATAATTAGAAGAAGATTGAGAAGATATTGAAGATAAGAGGTATTTATCTTTCAATGGAGTGAGTACAAATGGGAAAGAACATCTCTATATATAGCACACTATAGAGAGTTCTAGACACAACAATAAATGAACTTCTCAACTACTAACATTAAATACAAACTCTGATCTAACATAGAGAATTCTAGAAATAACATTAACTGCAAGAAAATTCTAGAGACTAATTATCTCAACAACCAACAAACACTCAATAAATCAAGTTTATTATTTTTCAACAGGGACATCATAGAAAATGCAAAAAAGGGGCGTGCAATGGTCCTAACAACGCACTCAATGGAGGAAGCTGACATACTAGGTGACAGGATTAGGAATAATGGCAAAGGGTAGGCTCCGATGCCTTGGAACTACGATCAGATTAAAGTCGCACTTCGGGACTGGTTTTATTGTTGATGTGAGCTGCACTAATGCCAACAATGGACAGAGTACTCATGAAAGTGTTAAGAAGTTTTTTGAGCAAGTATGTGGAGTAAGGTTTTGTTTGGCAATGCTTATAGGATAACAATATTGTAACATACTTATCACCACTAGTAATGCATAACCGCACTTACAATGACAATCTATATAGAACTGTCACATGAAGAATGAAAATGGAGTATTACATTCTCACTTTTTTTTTGTAGTCGATTACAAATAATATTTTTGTAAGGTTATATTTGTTTGTCAGCTGTAACAAAAAATAAATAAATAAATAACATTCAAAAAGAGATCTTACCGGTTATTCTAACTTGGGTAATGTCTCGACAGAACTTAAACGTTGTGCCAAAGGAGGAGAACAAATTCCTTTTGACTTTGGTCATTCCTCGTGATAGAGAAGTTCTTTTGCCGGTAAGCATATCATCATCACTTCTATATTGTTTTCTCTTTTTTTCAAAGGAAAGAATTATAAGCCTTGACTTCAGATCGAAGTGTTATACACTTAACAATATCACCATCATTTCTTACTATTTTCATAATAATTTTGAGCAGAATTTTTTTGCAAAGCTCTAAGACAAGGAAAGCGAACTCGGCATATCCGACATTCAACTTGGCCTGACAACTCTTGAAGAAGTTTTCTTAAACACTGCAATGCAGGCGGAGCTAGAAACCACCGCAACTGAGAGAAGATTGATCATCCTCACCTTAACAACATCTGGGGCTTCTGTTGAGGTAATAAAACGTTAGTTGCTGGAGTAATCTCTGTGAGGTTTTTAAAGGTGTAGTCTTGGCTTAACCTTATGGTGTCTCAATTTCTGCTAGTTGTAAGATTTTCAAATTTTGAAGCTGTTTGCGCTATAGGATTGTAATCTTCTATTGTTACTTTGACTTTTTGTTATTTCTTGTTTACTTAATAGTATTGAGTGAGTAGTTTGGTATAGAAGGGGTTTTTCTTTTTGTGCCAGTTTAGTTAGGATGTTTGGGTTAATTCAATTTCAGTTGTCACTTTTCTTCGTTTAAAAAGAAACACTAGTTATATATGAAGTCAATGTTGAATAATTAGAAGAAGATTGAGAAGATATTGGAGATAAGAGGTATTTATCATTCGATGGAGTGAGTACAAATGGGAAAGAACATCTCTATATATAGCACGCTATAGAGAGTTCTAGACACAACAGTAAATGAACTTCTCAACTACTAACATTAAATATAAACTCTGATCTACCATAGAGAATTCTAGAAATAACATTAACTGCAAGAAAATTCTAGAGACTAATTATCTCAACAACCAACAAACGCCCAATAAATCAAGTTAATTATTTTTCAACAGTCAATAGGTCTCATTATGATAATTAGTAGTATTTTGTACTCAATTATAATGCAGATACCGGTGGGAGCAAGGTTCGTTGGGATTCCGGGAACCGAATCTGAAGAAAATCCTAGAGGGATAATGGTAGAAGTCTATTGGGATCAAGATGACTTTGGTGCTCTTTGCATATCTGGCCACTCTCTTGAAGTTCCAATACCTTCAAACATTGAACCAGCTGCACCTTTAGCAGACGCTTCGCTTAGGAATTCCTCTAGCCGAGAAAGAGTAGTTCATGGTGTTGTGCTTGATCCTGATCAAGTCAACAACTGTAATTCGTTTTGACCAGTTAGTACCTACAAATTCTCATAGGTTCACAAAGAGGAGAAGAAAATTTGCGCACTAAAGAAGCATTTATATGTAAAATCTTTAATGTGAAGATTGATGCGTCATTTTTTTTCAAATATAAACAACAGAAAACTTTTCTTACAAGATGACATGTCATTTCAACAAATTAGTGCATAATTTCGGATTATTCGCAAACTTAGTCCCTAACGTATTGGCATTGTGTTACTTTGATCTCAAACTATTTTTCTTGGCATTCTTCTTTCTAAACTTTAAATTTGTGGTAGTTTTATGACATTGATGTTGACAAAGCGAAGGATTTCACAAATTTAATATGAATAATCACATTTTTATTGTATAATAACTGAACAGTTTATATTATAATAGTTGCATTTAATAAGGACATTAGAATCAAGAACTAATCCCAATGAAAAGGCAGAATAAATTGGGTTGGTAAGTAATACTACTCCTATAACTCCTAAGATAAGACCTAATCCCAAAAAGACTAAAAGAAAATCATGTATTTGTCCAGGCAAATCCATTATATGTAAAATAAGAGATAAATAAATTGAATTGTTTTTCATGACCTTATTGAGACCAGATTAGAAAAAATTGTTGATGATTCGTAAGAAATTTCTAATTGAATTAAATCCTAAGAGGTATGAATTAATGTGGGGTACTGCCCAAAATGTTCTAGTTTATAATTTTTAATGTCCTCTACATCGAACCTAGGTGGCCCATCGGTCCAGCCCTAGTGAGATCATCTCGTTGGCTACTTTCCAACCTAAATGTTAGTCTCATCTCATTGGCCCAACACCCCAGCTCTAAATCAATGATGGTCCTAGCTTTTCAGCCCAACCCCTACTTGATCTCTCCCCCCTCAGCCCGACCTTGACATTAGTGTCAACTTTCCTAGCTCATCATCCCAACCAGATACCATTCCTAGCCCATTGGCCCTACCCTTACCTTGTTTTCAACTCTTCAGTCTAACCCACCTCATGTCCCAGCCTATCCCACCTCATGTCCCAGCCTATCCCCTCATCCCGGTCTCAAGTGTATGTCCCAGTCATATCTTTCCAACCAATCAACTGCCCCCAACATCAGTCCCAACCCGCCAACTTAACTCGATGCCTGTATCAGCCCTTTAACATAACCACAACCCCAATCTTCCCCAATGTTGAATTGGCCCATCAAGCCAACTCGGTGCCTATGCCAACAAGCCAGCCTAACACCCAATGTTGGTCCCAATTTGTCAGCCCAAAAAACTATTTTTTGAAAACTTTCTATCCAAACTTGTTTTCACTGAACATTGTTCTTAAAAAGCTCCTGCCAAAAACTTTTGTTCTCTGAAATAACATAAAAAATTATTTGTTTCCATTTTGAAAACAAAAAATAGAGAACATAACTAAGGGTGATTTAAATCATGATTCCAACTGATATTTAAATACACAAATAAATTATAATTTGCATTGAAAAATAACATTTGAACTTTTGTTTGGATAGATTGTTTGAAAACAATCATGTAAAGACTTTAGGCATTTCAAACAAACCTTTGTTTGGATAGATTTTCAAACATCAATCCCCTCATGCTTGCTCTAACAATCTTCGGTAGAATGACCTGAGCTCTATTGCCTCTGGTTGGTTGTCGATGAATCTATAAAGACATTTCAAAAATAGATATTCAAACAACTATGGAGATATTTAAAGCTGAGTAGAGAGACAAAAAAAAGTAAATATTATAATAAAGAGAATGAGCTAGAGGTCCTTTTCCCTTTGATTTATATCCTATTTATAGTAAAGTTGTCAAATATCTTATAATTGTCTTCACAATCATTAGATCTTTGACACACCGTATTCTTTTTTAAGCTTAGGGTTTGTTTTGATTTTCCTTCTTAGGAAAGGCATGAGAAGAATGCTCCTCACTCTTCCTTTTTGTCTCTTTCTTAGGGATCCGTATGTATTCATACGTTCTCTAAGATTCAGATATGTAGTGGGCTACATGTTACATTCGGACTGGTTGCCCTGACACATGGACATGTGCCCACCTTCGTACGGTTGTGCTAACTTCATCTTCATGTAATTAACTCGATCTCTTCCTCGAGGAGGGCTTCTTAAGCATTCGAAGTTCTCCAACTTCGTCTATAATCTACTGTATGGCTTTTGTGGTCAAGACATTGGTCGAGTATTAGTTCCTCATCAGTTCAAGATGACATGTGTCCGATTCACATTGGTTCAGTGGAAAATCCCTCAACAATTTTATAAAATCGTAATGTCCATGATAGATTTTTATAGGCTGCACGGATGAAAATTTGTTTCTTTTTCGATCTGAATATATATATATATATATATATATATATATATAAGAGAAGAAAAACCATCTCAATATGAGTAGAACCGAAGAAGTTATCATTTTGCAACTTGAGTTTTTATGGAGGTAAAAAAACACTAAAATACAAAAAGAACCTATTTTCAATGTAGCATATAGGTTCAAATTATGTGAAATACTTAAGGGATTGTTGAACTCCAAGTTTCAAGGTTTGAATCAGATTTTACAATTTGAATTGAACTCCTTTTTTCACGAACACCAATTTGAGTGATTTTTTTTTTTTTTTTATCAAATTGTAAAATATGGGTATGAACCAAATAGAGGAAAACTCTCAGCTATGTAAGCCTCTGCTATCCTTTATCTCTAAAAGTCGTTTATCGTTTACAGTTTTTTTTTAATAAAAAATAAAACGAGTAATATACTCAATGCATGCTATTTGGGTATTATTGCAATGATCATGTTGTTCTACTGTAAGAGGAAACAAACTAACTTTCAAACAATGGCGGAATATGTTAAGAACATATCCAAAAGCCAAACTAAATTTCTTAAGCTCTAGCTAATTACTGACCAATGATGTTTCCCACGTCAAACAGCTGTTTTGTTCGGCCGCAGCCAATTATATACCTACATAAACATGTTTTATATATATATATATATATATTCACCTTCATAACACCAACTAATCAATACTTGCATGCAGACAACTTTATCCAAGATTTTAATCGTAAAGAACTAAACTTTACATTAATTAGTTACGATCATGGAATTGAAGAGCGGTTTTCCTTTACTAGTTCAACAATACAAGGCTTTGTTCTGAAGGAATTGTTTGCTCTCATGACGAAACAAGAAGGCTACTTTCCTCCAGCTCTTTGCGTCCTTCTTCTTCGTCGTCATCATATATGGGACCCAGAAGGCCATGGACCGTCGCTACTCTACCACGACATCTCACAGGAAAGTCATGGATCCGCGGCCTCTGGTGTCCCCTCCGACCCCGCCATGCGAGGACAAGTTGTACGTAAGACTTCCCTGCTATGCCTTTGTTTGGAGTGGAAATGGGAGTGACAGGATTTCAAGCATTGTTGCAGCAATCATGGCTAATAATCCTGGGAGGGAAATCCCGTCCAACAAGGTTTGTAGAATAGTTTTTGTGGTAACCATCAGTATACTGATTTTTTAATAATTAATTTTAAATTGGAAACATATATAGTTGGAAAAATTAAAGACAATATGCGTTATATATATATATATATATATATATATATAAGCAAAAAAGTTTTAAGAAAAAAGTCTTACAAAAACAAAACATTAAAAGCCATGGGTTTAAGCTTTTGGAAGACTAATTAATGGGTAAATCAACATAGTATCAAAGTATGTATTCGATGGTGATCTTAATTAGTTCAAACTATATAATTGTATTCCTCTCTCTTTTGTAAAATTTTGGACCTAAATTTGATTTGGTTTCGTCACACATGACAAGGGCATTATTGAAAAATAAACTAATAATCGTCTATTTTATTCCAACTTTATAAAATCTAGTAAGTTTGTGTAACTCTGTAACATAAATTGGGAGCTAGCTGAGAGATTGGACTTATACAAGGAGCCAACTAATTAGTTAGAATCTTCTAAGGCTCCTTGACACTCATTTTTCTCACTTTCCTATATCAAAATGAAATGTTTTTGCAAGATTTTTTTTTTTTAACTTAAGGTAGAAGGATTCAAACTCTTCATTTTTAGGGGGACTCGGACATGATTTAATGTTAGACCATACCTGCAACTACGTTTTTAATAGTTTTGGCAGACTAAAGTGATGATTACCATAGATAATTATGATGTATAGCATTACCCTAATTCCTTGCAGACTTAAGCCTTTGGAGAATTGGTAAACCATAAACAATGAATAGCACATAAGGTTGCAATAAAATGAAAAGCAAATTTTTGCCCTTTTATCTTAGTATAAGTTGGTCAGAGAAACGATAAACTAACATAGTTTTTGAAGCAAATAATCTAAGTTCAAACTTTGTAAAACCACTCACATATTTGTCACATGTTGAGTTCATGCATCCCCTAATTTCCACATTTTCACCATAGTTTGAGTTTTTACTCTCCTGATTTTCCGGCCTCTTTGAAATTTCTACAATAATCAATGTTTAGGGCCACATGAATTTGGGAAAAATTGGTGGAAATCTAATGATGAGAATTCAAAAAAAAAAAAAAGCTATGTTGGAAATTGTGGAACATACAGAGAAATGATTCGAAATTAGCGGATTCAGCACAAGGTAGATTGTTAATTAACTGCGGGTGTAAGTCATTTGGAACAGCAGTTGAAGTGGATGAATAGCTGTATGCTAATCCGATGCGCTGTCCAGGAGGATGAATTTATAATTTTGTAGATATAAACTTTAAAAAGTAATTACACTCTATTAGAGTTTTGGTTCATTTGAAGGAATGAATAAACAGTAAACATAGACTAGAAAGGGTAAAAAAGAGACTATGCGTTTTAAAAGAAAAAATTTATAGAATTAAACGCTTAATTTTCTTTGAAATTTTGGTTTAACTTGCGCCCCTTGAAAATAACTTTTGGCTCCACGCCTGCCTTGCAAATTCAAGTATCAAAACTTCTTCTTCTCCTAAGTGAAGAATGAATCAAATTTGGACTTAAACATGTTACACAACAAGTTAGTTATTTAACTTATTAAAGCATGTTATACCCCCAAAAAAAAAAAGGAACTTAGTATTTACAAAAAGTATATTGAGATTTTTTTTTTTTTTTTTGATGATTGACCATTTTATAAAAAGTGTAGAGGGTATTTTTTTTCTAATTTTAGGAGATAAGATCAAATTTTTATTTTCTAGAGAGCGTATTTTAGTTTAATCTAACAAAATATATGCATGTGTATATACACACGTTAATAAGAATAGTTGCAGCATCCCCTCATCCTTGACTACCTTCGTCCCTGCCATTGATGTTCACAGTTTTGAAATAAAAAAATATATATTATGTTTTTTTTTTCTCTTGTCTGCTTTTTTTAATGTTTTATCTTGTTTTTATTTTATTTGCCTTTGATTTTGTTTCTCTTTGTTATTCTTAGTTTTTTTTTTTTTTTTTTTTTTTGCTTAAGATTTTTTTTTGTTTAAATAAAGTTTTGGCTTATTAAAAAAGTTAAATTACAAGCAGCCAAGTCAAGTAAAATATTTATTATTAATTTAGCTATTTTTATAATTGAGATTCAGGGATGACTTATTATTTTTTGCATACTTAGTATTTTTTTCAACTTAATAAATTTGGTGGGGAATGTAGCATATATTGATCCACACTATAGTGTGGATTTTTATGAACCATAGATTAATGATTCCACAGCAATTTTACCACAACAGTTAACGTTAAGAGATTCCACAACAGTTGTTCCACTTGTCGTGGAAAAATGTTAATTAGTTTAATATCTATCGTAGAATCTCATTGCTTTCCACGCGCAAAAATGCCCCTTGATATTCTATGGCGCTTTTTGTGCAATACTGTAGTTGAATAGTATTATATCATGACCGTTTTTGAGCAAAAGCTTTGTAAAATGGTAATATACTACAACTTCTTATAGAAATTGTCAAGGTATTTAACTCTTCTATAAAAAAAAAGTTATTGACACCTATAACCCCTAAACGTTGGTTTTTCTCACTTTGCCTTCTCACTAATAACTCAAAAAATATATATATTCAAAAAATTTTGTTTCCCACAAGTGACTAATCTGATGTGATAACAAAATAAAATATTTACAATACAATATAATTAACAACACAAATATACAAAGTTTCTACTAACTATTTAATATGCCCAATTAAAAAATTTGTCCACTCTAATTTAACCTCATTTATATCATCACTTATGTAATATTGCTTTCTTTGGATCAAGGATATTCCACAATTGTTAAAAATTATGTCCCTTATGTAGCGTAAAATAGAAAAACCATATTCAATGTTGTCTTGTTGCTTGAGACACTTTGATCCTCCTAAATGATGTTCATCTTCTTGGTCGTATTGTTACACTTTGTCCCACTTCAATCTTCCAATGATTAAGAGTCCTAATAATTTTTCCAAATGTCAGAGTTAAGCACAATAATATATTATTAAATCATATTTTACAACAAAAAATGACTTACAAGGCAACCACTTAATTATCGTATTTTAAATCATAAATAATACCAATGATCCTAGTATATTAAAATATGATTATCATTACGAATACCACTTAATCATTTTTCGTATTAAGTGGTAGACAATAATGTATTATCATAAATTAAAAATTATCGTGATAATACCACTTAATCATTTTTCGTATTTTAAATCATTACGAAAAATTAAAATATGATTATCCTAGTAGTAGACAATAATATATTATTAAATCATTACGAATGCCAACCACTTAATGACGATATATACAAGGCAACCAACCACTTAAAGATGAGAAGACCTCTTCTTCTCTTTTTCTCTCTCTTCTACATGTCTACTACTAGGTTTTGTCAAAGTTTTTTTAGTCTCATCAAGACCTTCAATTGTATGACTAGAGGAGACTTCTATTTATAAAGAATGAGTAACTCAATTAATTATGAAAGCATTCTTTGTTTTAATTTTAAATATTAAATATTTAATTAAAATAAAAGAGATAATTTTCTCATTCCTTTATCTATAATAGGCACCGCACATATAGGTATTCTACATTGTGTGGCGTCAATGAGGGGAAAAGAGAGAAACTCTACTTGCTATCTACTTTGATTTGTTTTCATAATTTTTATTTTTAAAGTAAATCAAATTTATCAAAACTAGAAACTTTTAGAAATAGTAAACTTGATGAATAAGTCTTTGATTGCACAGAGAACCCTTCCCTTTGCTAGTATGTACCACAAATAGTGGATGAGATCTATTGTGTGTTTTCCAACATTAATTATTACTTATTAACTATTAAATAATCTCATTATTTAAGAATTACAAATTAATTCATAATTAAATTATTTTGAGTGATATTTGATTTAAAATTTCATAATTTTAATTAATTAAACCAATAATTTCACTTTTTCAAACAGTGTTTACAAAGATAGCTAGGGGACTAATAGACCCGTAACTTCAAGTTCTAATAAAACCAACATATCAATTAGACTCTTTAATTAATATATCTCTCTTTTATTAATTCTAATATTACTCCAATAAAAATTCAAAATTGAACTATTGAAACTGTAGATATAAGTACTCATATTCTAGAGTTGTCTATTTGATATAGCCATTGCATAAACTTAGAATTGCATTCTTGAAATCATAGATATAATTACTCATATTCTAGAGTTGTCCATTTGATATAGTCATTGTACAAATATTGATCCTCTATAAATAATTAATAATTACAGCCTTTAACCACTCTAATTACTTCTTTATCATTGAGTGTCGTTGATTCTCTAATCAATAATAATTCATGAGCTCATATCTAAAACTCAAATCAATATTTAGGATAATTATTTATCTATTTTTATTAAAGAAGGCATGGATTCTATTTTTTAATATTAACATTATTGGCTACTTACTTTACTATACCTCTAATATACAAGAGATAAGATTAAATTCTTAAATTCATACTAAGTAAATCAAAAAACATAATTTCATAAATAAGAGTCTGTTAATAACTCATCATTGAGATCATCTTATATATGACCATCGGTCATATGATTAGAACTTGTTATATTCTAATAGAAATTATTTAGTTGTTCATATCACATCATGTGCCAGACTTACATAATCTTATTATGTATAGCACACTCATTTAATAACTCGTTGCTTTAATGGTTCAGATAAGACTATCCATTCTCATTGGAAATGACTTGCATTAGTAATGCTCAACTAAAGGTTTCATAATCTAATTGAATAACTAATTGTAACAATTAATTATGTATTACTAACCATTTTAATTATTATCCTTAAATATTAATCCCTTGTATATAATACATATATAAAATATTGAAAGTCGTGTGGATAATTATGAAATTTTAATGATATTTATAAATATTCAAAATACATACACACAAAGGTAATGAAAAATTCACTTTATTTATAAACATATTCTTTACAAAACATCGCATACTTTAAAGGTATGTGTTCTAACATTTAGAGGTATGAAGTACTCTATTTTTCCAAGGATGAGAGAATTTGAATTTAAAACCTCAATATCGAGGCCTTTCTACAATGCAGACTCCATCAGTAGGGCTTTGTTTTTAATAAGGAGATTTGGTCAAAATCACAATAAGGGTGTTTGGAAGAAGAGTTTCAACTCTAAAATTTGAATCACACATTGTAGCAATGAGAACTTTACATTATTTGTGGTTTGAACTACTCCCCCAAACACCCTAAATGTTTTTACCTATCCTAAGAGCATGTTTAGCCAAGGCCATGAGCTGTCTTATGGGCATCTTTGTAAATATGCTTAAAATATATACAACAGGAATATGATAAAAAAATGAATACAATACAAGAGATTGTCAAACACTAAATTCTTGACAGCATGTGAGTTCAGAGCTTGAATGACTTCCAAACAATCCGTTCTATGTAATGCAAGGAAGAGCAGTGTCCTTGGTCTATTCAGATCTACAAGCAGAGGCTCTTGCTTGTGCTACTTTAGGTAAAAAAAAGTCTCCCATGGGAGTAGGAATTGCCATGACAAATCCTTCACCATCTCCAAATAGAGCACCATTTCCAGTTTTTTTGGCATTTTTATCCCTAGGACCTTTTTTTTATCATGGGGTGAAAGATTCAAACTCTTTATTTTTATGTAAAGTTGTGTGTGATTTTACTACTAGATTATTCCTGCAACCAGTTTAACCTTGAGTTTTAAGTGCTTTAGTAACTTCCTTCTAAACTTTTGTCTTGGGAATTAACTCCTTTTCATCACAATTTAAATCGCAATTTTTCTACTAATTTGGGAACAAATTATAGCAAATTAATACTAGATTCTGCTATTCACTTAGTAAATAACATCACTTGTTTTAAAAATGTGAAAGAAAATGTCAGATTTTAAATTAATCAGTTTTTTCAAACATAAAAAGCCCAAAATACCCTTATTTTAAAAACCTATGTAGGCTTAATTTATTTTATTTTAATTTTTTCCTAAAATTCTTAGTTTTTTCTCTTTTCTCTCTATCTCTTCTGTCTCATCTCTCTCCAGCGGTTTTCCTATTGTCCTCCTCAGGTACGTAGGCGTTGAAGCTCGTCACGCCTGGTCATGAAGGTCCAGGTCGTGGCTGGAGAAACTTAGCTATTGGAGTCCTGTATAGGTGCGGAGTGTCATGGTGGTCCCCGAAGTTACGAAGCTCATGGTGGTGAGTATAGGATTGAAAGGAGATCCAAGGCGGCAAAGCTCGCAGTGACTAATAGTCTCCGACCAAGGCGACGACTCACAAAGAAGATTTGACTGTGATCTGAGGAGATTCGTTGAAACAAAGAATAGAGATCTATGGTGGCGCTGATATAACAAGATTGGCATCGGAAGTCCTTGACAGTAGAGATCAACGGTCGGAGCAGATCTGCAAAGGCGGAATCCGACAGTACCAAGATGCCGAGAATCTGATGGAATTTGACGATTAGAGCAGATTTATAAACGAGAGATAAAGATATAGAAAGATAGAGATTTTTGGTGGTGGTGGCGGTATGTTTTTTTTCCATGTTTTATGTTTTTTTTTTTTTTTTTTTTTTTTTCTTACTTACTTACTTGTTGTCGCGGGTATCGATGATGTATCAGTAAATTCTAGTTTTCATCAGGAAAAGCTATATTTTTAGGGAAATAATGCACTTGTCAGTTGTCAACAATGTCATCGATGTTCATGACGTTGTCGGTAAATATTTATATTTTTTTAAAAATATGATATTTTTATGTAAATATTGTATTTTTTATTAATGATGGTTCGACGAAGTCATTAGTAAATTTTTACATTTTGATACAAATACAATATTTACAGGTAAATATTATATTTTTAGGCTGTTGGCATCGTCGTAGGTGTCAATGATATTCGGTAAAGCCACTAGTAATTTTTAAATTTACATGTAAATACAATATATATCCAACCACCAGTGGTCCATTGATGTCGCTTGTAAATTTTTTTATTTATATGTAAATACAGTATTTATAAGTAAATACTATATTTTTTTGGCCGCTAGTAGTCCGACAAAACCACCAATAAATTTTTGTATTTACATAGAAGTACAATATTTATATGTCAATATGGCATTTTTCAAGTTCAAAGTTACCACTAAATTTTTGTATTTATATAAAAATATGGTATTTATATGTCAATACAATAATTCACAGCTGCTGACAACATCGTCGATGTCGATGGTAACCGACGACATTGTAGGTAAATATTTTCATTATTTAGGAATACAGTATTTGTATAAAAGTAAATATTTTTCGACTACCACTAGTACTGACAAAAAAAGAGGATAAGAGATAGAAAAGAGAAAAAGCCAAGGATATTTACGGGGTATTTGTTCTTAATTTCTTATAAGATAAATCTCTATTTTTCATTATATGTTATTCAGGAAGAAAGATGGACTTGGCCTACAATTAAATTGGAACAAAAATAGATAAGCTAAAACTTTTATTAAGTTAGTAAATAGCATTTAATAGTCAATTTTGAATTTATTAACAATGAAATTACTAAAATACCCTAACACATTTTCTCTCTCCTCCTCCTTCTTTCTCCTCCTCTCCTCTCTCCCGGCTCCAGCGACGACTCCACTCCCTGCATGACTCCAGTGACCTCTCCATGCATGACTCCAGTGACTAGACGTCTCCCCGCATGACTTCAGGGATGACTCTTCTTCCTGCGCAACTTCAGAGACCTCTCCCTACATGACTCTGAGGACGACTTTTCTCCCTGCATGACTTCGATGACAATGCTACCCTCCGGCGACTCATGACTCTGGCATTTACTCTTCGGTCGACTCCAACGCTTGCTCCGCGCACGATTTCAACAACGAAGCTGCTCCGTCGGCTGCCATCTCTGTTGATGGCGTTGTCGTTCCCCCTTGGCATGTTATCCTTTGTTGACCGGTGGAAATTGATGGCGTCTTACAGATCTTCAAAAAGGATCTGTTGTAGATCTTTATTGATGTCCATCCATTGCTCTGTTGCAAAACAATTTAATACGATCTGAAGCACACAAAGTAGGAGGGAAAGAGAACCTTTTTCACTAACCTATTGAACGTAAATGTGAAAGGAAATGTGCTATTTTCTTTAGTTTTTAAATGGTGTGCTATATTTTATTATTTATTTCTGATTGAATGAGACATAATTTCTTATTATTTATTACACATGTTAAAAACATATGATATTATTTATTAATTTTTAGCTTAAATATGCAATATGGCTCTTTCTCCCTAATTTACGTCATATTAGGGTCGAATGATAAGGAGAAAATTAAGTCCTATGCCACTTCTTTACTCCATTAATATTTTGGATATTTTTTTCTCAAATCTTTAATTCATACCACCTTTGATGTATAATATGTTCAATTATCCATACAAAAAATTTTACCACCCAATCTTCGTCTCTCTCTTCCTTCACTTTATGTTTCACGCTCTTCCCCTTCTCTCTCTTCTCTCTTTCTATTCCTAAAAGTGGTATGTTATAATTTTTTTTAAAAGAGCAATGGAAATCAAAAGTGATATCATAGAAGTAGTGTTATTTATCAAATTAACCTTATGGTAAGTCATCAACAACATTGCAACACGGCCCATGGCGATGACACCCCACACCACTGGGCTTATAGCCTAGTGCTTGGGAATGGAGGGACAACGGTTAGGGACACAAACCGAATCCTAAGAAACAGGTACTATTCAACCAAAAAAAACGACGACACCACTTTGAATTGTAGCGTATAATAAAGAGTATCAAAATCAGGAATGGAAGGGTTGATTTTTGAAAGAATTAATTCGGGCCACAACCACCTTTTCATCTGGACAGTCGATCTGCGCAAAATATAATTTGTATCTCATGAGTCAATATTCTGAAAAAGCAAATTTGCCCTTCTAATATGCGAATGAAGCTTTGCCGTTAACCTGCAACTTCACCTACCTGCGAATCAGGCAATGGCAAGATGCTCGTGACAAGCTCATACGGCGAGATCTGTTGATGAAAAGTTGAGAACCAAAGAGCCGGACAGAAAAGTGAAAAAAAAAAAACTTCAAAAAAGAAAAAAAAAACAAAACAAAACATAACATAACATAACAAAATGTCTAGAGTGTTTGGCAACCTCCCTTCAAGCTGTTTTGAACCATTTTATTAATGGTTCAAAACATTATAATATATTAAAGTTTTATGTTATAGTTTATTTTTATGTGTAAAAGTTTTATAATATTTGAATTCAAAAAGCTATTGGTTTGAACAAAATTTTCCAAACACCCTAGAGTGTTAGATAAGCAACAGAAACAATGGTTCAAATATATAAAAAGAAAAATCAAATGAAAGAAGCAAAGGGTTGACTTGTTCATGTCCCACATGAACTCTATTATTCTTAACTGCATGCTCCTCATTATTATATATACTAAAGAAGAGGCAAATTTTACTGTAATTTATACAATGTTTTGTCTGTTTTGCCCTTAGTTCTCTCCTTTGTTTTTGGTTCCGATGACGGGTTCTTGGTCATTTTATTTTCTTAGTGTACTTTGTCTATTTTGCCCTTATCTCTTGCTTTATTGTATTACCATCTTGCCCTTTTTTATTGCTTTTTCCTTCCCTCTTTTTTCTGTTATTTGATGCTAAAAAACCCTAATCTTCAAACTGCTCTCTTCATTCTCTTTTGTGGTTTTGTTGTTGTATGGTTCCTTCTTCTTCGTCTCTGTGCTCTCTCTTGTATGTTCGGTTTTAGCTTTGACTGTCTCCTTTGATGGCTGATGTTTTCTATTGTTTTCTTTCTCTTTCTGCATTCGTTGCTTCCTTTTATGGTGGATTTTTTTCTTTTTTCTTTTTTCTTTTTGGTCTCGTTCATGTGTTATTTATTTCTGGTCATCTTACCTCTTGCTTTGTTATATTACTGTCTTGTCCCTTTTTATTGCTTCTTCCTTACCTCTTTATTCCAAGCGTCTTTGTCATTTGATGCCAAAAAAACCTAGGCCTCATTTAGGTTTGTTCTCAAAATTTTTAGAAATGTTTTTATACGTTTTTCGAGGTAAAAATTTCAAAAACACTTTGCACAATTCTCAAAAAATTCTCATTTTTCAAAACATAAACATTTTCACCTATTTTAAAAATAATACCAAACGGTCCCCTAATCTTTAGATTCCTCTCTTCATTCTCTTTACGGTCTTGTTGTTGCAATGTTCTTTCTTCGCCTCTATGCTCTATCTTGCATGTTCAGTTTTGGCTTTGGTTGTCTCCTTTGATGGCTGATGTTTTCTGTTGTTTTTTCCCTTTCTTCGTTCGTTGCTTCCTGCTATGGTGGATTTGCTTTTTTTTCTTTTTCTTTTTTCTTTTGGGTCTCATTCGTGTGTTATTTATCTTCTTTTTTTCTTGATTCCTTTTTCTCCTTTTGTTCTCAACTATTATGGGTGCATTTGATTCGTGGTTCGAATCACAATTCGAATCATTTTGCTACAGTATTTTCTCTCACAAAAATTTAAATATTTATTCAAATCTATGAACCAAACAGACTCTATGTTGCATGGTTTATTTTTTCCCTCATTTTTTGGTTCTGTTTAGGCATTATTTTAGTGTCTTTAGTTAGTTTCTTATTTTTTTATTTGAAATTTGAAATTTTTAGTTCACTTTTTGTTTGATCTATGACTCATATCTTTTCTAGTTGTTTTTCAATTTGAAATTTGAAATTTTTATTTTATTTTTTGTTTGATCCATGACTCATGTCTTTTACGAATTTTTCTTCTGTTGTCGCAATTTTTTTGGTCAATTTGTTTTTTTGTTTAGAAGTTATTTTCTTCAAAAGAATACCTTTGTTGGTGGTTGGATGGTCATTGAGAAGGGGTTGTTCCAATTATATAGGTAATTTTTTTACCTGATATTTGGCTTACATTTATGATATTGGTGATAATCTGTGATATTTTGATTGATGATCTGTCTTCTTAGGTTGATACCCTGTACTAACTTTTGCATATATATTTATTAGGTTTCTGATATTGTAAATTTTTATGCATCTGGTCAAAAGAAATAAAAAATAAGTATTTGATGAGTTGCAGATTTTCTATGCATTAAGAAAAAAAATAAGGCAAAAAAATTTTGAAAATTTTGTTCTAGCATATTCATGTTTATTTATTTATTATTCTATTTTATTTTATTGGAAAAAATTAAAAGAAATATGGCTTTATTACTTTAAAGTTTTATCTTTTTCCTTTTAATTTAATATCTACTTTTTAGAAATTAATTAACATGCTATTTTTTTGTATACTGAAATTATTTTATTGGGTTGCCTATATGTCTCATTATTACTCCTTTATGTTCTTTAATTCTGTTTTTTTTTTTTTCTCTATAAATATTGCTATTTCATATCAGTTGCTTTTGTATATGCTTTTTTCTCCGTATTTCACTTCTTCTCAGTTCATTTACTCTTCTCCATAATTCATTTATTGTCCTATCTTCTTTACTACCTTCATTACGCGTTCTTTGTTGACATTTGTATGGCTGGTATTTTGTTGTTTAAGCAAGTTCTAATTCAATTTCAAGCACAATTAATGTTGTCTGTATAACCTCTTCTATGTTCATTTATGATGACAAATTGCATTGATACCTATGTCATTTGACAATAAATTTCGCTATTATTTATTATTGTCTGTTTCTGATATTTATGTATTCTTTTTTGTTTTGAAATTAATGTCCTCTATTTTTTGAACTCTTTGTTGATACATGATTTTGTTCTTACAATAATAAACGTCATCAATCTATATTGAATCTTATTATAGTATTTTGCTGTCTATTTTTGCTTTTTATGAATAAATAATAGTTACAAATACTTACTATTAGTCTGCTTTTATGAGTTTGGTGTTTAGTCATCCTTTAAAATAAGTGTTAATCAAGTTTAGGTTATGTTTTTCATGTATTGATTCTGTGTTTATTTCTTTTATGGCTATATATATAATGCAGTTTACATTCAATTGGCAAGGATGATTACACCTTTTTGACACATCGAGTTCTATATAGGCTAATTTTATATATGTACATATATGTCTATACATATAGACTAAATTTTATACCCTAAACATTTCTAAGTTTTTATATAACATAAATATTCTCCATAACAACGCACGGTTTTCGGCTAGTTTACACACAAAAGAAATGTGATAATCAATCAGGTGGTGATAAGTCTGTTGTTCAAGAACATAACAATCCCACGAAATAAACGTGCACTTAAAATGATGACCACTATACACAATAAATGAACAGCCACAAATATTGTCAAAACCTAATGATGGCTTGAAATTGATGCAGATTGTGTCATGATAAACTAGAAACCTATGATGTACATTCACTCACAAACACCCAAAGTCCAAGAAAATCAGGAAAGGCTCTCGGCCCCATACAACCCTCTAACTATAGACACAGTTACAGTTTCACAACACATAAAATGACAAATACGTAAATCAAAAACTCCCGGCGAACGTAAGCCACTTTGTTTTGAAGCTACATGAAAGTCACTTGCCGTCAAAATCACCTTCTCCACTCTGCTTGAGTAACTTTTCCTGCAAAAATAAAAATTGTTATGAACAAGAAATCTAAAGGATCAAATATCATTTCTTAATTATGCCAAAAAAAATCCATGTTCATATCACAAATAGCAAGCATAATGAAGCCGTTAGAAAAGTAATTTTGTACCATGAAAGCAGTATATGTAACTAAGTCAAAGTCCATAGGGAAAACAAGATTCAACAGTTCAATAAGAAAAAATCATACCATTCCCATCTCGAGAGGACATAGATTTATCGTTCTTTTTCCCGCCCTTGCCACTAGTTTGAACCAATCTCTGTGTTCTTGGTGAATGAGAACTCATTTTGCTATTCGTGGAAGATGGTAGTGAATGACGACGATTATTTTTCTCTGTCTCATCTTGTCCAAATCTTGGGGAGCCTTGTACTCTCAGCTTTGCCTTTGCAGATTCAGTTGCTGCCATATAGCTTGGCAATGCAGGAGCAGTCTGTGCCCCATTCTCTGCACGTTCTTGTTTCGCTGGAGTAGAAGCTTTCCTGCCCGATTTCTGGTTGTCAATGCTAGTCAATTCTTCCTTCTGGCCCACCCCTCCGTTTGTGGCAGAAACATTTTCCTCTTTTTTGGTGTTCTCTGTTAAATCCTGTGATCCAACTACAGCTTGCTCGTCTTGCAAAATTTCTTCTTTACTAGTGCCCTCTACTAGAGGCTTTTCATCAACTACAGGTTGGTCGGCAGATGATAACTCAGGCACCTCCTTGGTTACTATTGTTTCGGGGACTGCTTCTACCTCAGGCAGGATGGATGTCATTTCTTTCTTTATCTTCTCACTAGACGTTGTCTCTTTTTTCACCTTCTCAGTTGGTGATGTCTCTTTCTTCACCTTCTCAATGGATTTTGCCTCCTTCTTTACCTTCTCATTGGACACTGGCTCTTTCTTTACTTTCTCACAAGCATTGTTAAGGTATTGTTCCAAACCATCATGAGTTGAACTGCCAAACTCATTTTCAAAACTCTGTTTTGGAGGATTCTCAATTCCAGCTTCTGACGGGACCAAGTTCTCCACTACAGGGTTATGAACCTTTCTCAAGTTTCGTTTTACTTTTTCAAGCTCAATTTGTGGGTTTTCCTGCACCGGTTCCACCGGATGGCTTGAGACTTTCCTAAAGCTGCGTTTGGGTTTCTCAAACTCAGAAGGTGCTTGCACTGGGACACTTTCAACATTCGTAGAATGCGATCGCCGGGTTCGCTTCGACCTGCTTGCTTGAGGTTCTGCAAGCTGACCATTACCTTGCTTTTTCTGAGATTTTGAATCCAGTACTTTCTTTGGTTGGGGAACTGGTTTCCAAAAGTGGGTTGATGACCAGCGTTCCAACCAGCTTGGGACAGAATTTGGATCACCAGATTCATAATGCAAGTGCAGAGGCGTCACGTTGAGTGATAGAGCAAGAATCTAAAGCAACAAATCAACAACCAAATTTTGTAAGATACGAGGAGAAAATATACCAGACTGTCAGTTGCAAATGAATGGGATGGAAGTAGTCTAAATTGCCTCGTACAAAAGGTTTTGTTCGTTAAGTAACAAGTTTTAACTCATTTTTCTGTTTGTCTTATGCTACTCCATTACAAACTAGAAGCAGTTCTAAAAGACAGGTTAATGTAAATGCTAAAATCAAACTACTTTAAAGTTAATAAATAAGCAAAGAATTACCACAAACGACAACAAATGCTCCCACAGCGGACCAAGTGCAATATACAAGTTTCTTAAAAACATATTATGAACTACCAGAAACAAAGTTTGTTTCAAAGTGAACAAGTTTAACAGATTCCCTGTTCAAAATTTATGACCTTAGCTTTGATAATTTCAACTCCCCAAATCCATGTCATCCAAAACTTTGCAAAGGTTTAAACAATCAATATCAATATCTTAATCCAAGAAAAAAAAAATCAACAAGGACTTTAATGCTCTGAACTATTTCTCAGCAAGAATTTCTAAAGAAAAATCATGTTGCCATTGCAGGCATAACAAGTTAGCAATAAGCCAATACCAACCATTATCTAAGAACAAATGCTGCAGCAGAAACAACCATTAAGGTATTACTAGGTAATTAATAACCAATTGCAGATTTAATACACACTCATATTGTTTAAATTAAGGTTATAGATATATGTAATTCTTCAGACAACGCCATCAGTTGCTCATCGAAGAGTAATGATATAATATGTACAGAAATAGTAACAGCAGGCACAGTACAGTTCCTGCCTCCTAGTCATATACCTTACAAATGAAGGCGTTTATTGACAGCTTTGTTATTTGTGTAGAAATATTAACACTAACAGGATCCAGCTTTCCATCCTGATGCAAAGGGTAGAAAATGTTAGATCCAGCACTATCTGAAAGATAAATTTACATGTGCCGCTGATTCAGAAAAAGTACTCGCATACAGTAGAATAAACATGTCCCATAAACTTAAATCTCTGTTGGACATTGTTCTGACACATTTGGAGGAAAGGAAAGAACAAGCATAAAGAAGAAGGCTCGCGGATATTTACCAGGGGCATCACAAGATTGCATTTACTTCGCACTTCAAGCCCAATATCAGAGGTTCTGACCATTCTACCACGAATCAGTGCCTGAAACTTGACAATTCCCAGCATACTGCACAAAGTAGCAACAGCTTGTCTCCTAGCTAAGTGCCCACGAATAAGTGCTTGCAGCCTTATGATGCCTTTCAGGGCCCAAAATGCTCGTCGGGCCTTCACATCATACACCAGTAACCAAGTCAGTTAATTGTATTTATTTAATCTTAAGGAATTTATCAACAATAGAAATTCAAAAAAAAAAAATGCATTCATAGTAGAGCTTGTTGAACAATCAATAAAACAATAATTGGAACCAGGCAACAAGAGAAAGTCTCAAAGCACCAATTGCCACCAAAAATTTTAATAAGACCTATCAAGTCTGCAAAACGAGAAACTTCTAGAAACAAAGAGGCGCTCTTGGTAAGCCAACCCACTAGTCATTATTCAGCAGTAGGAATTGTTTCTATGAAGCTAAAACGGATGCCAGATGGTCCGACATCGCAAAGTATGCCTGCCCAGGCACCTAATACCCTATTCACAATAGAGATTGCGTGTGTGTCTCTGCCTAGAACTCCTCAAAGTTAAGTAGGTGGACACAACCTAGGATAACAATTAAAAGCACCTTTCGAGACGGTAATATTCTAATTAAATAACTTTCAAAAACTAACTCTTTTTCAAAATTTGACTAGGTGCCATTGTTATGTTTTCTTAAAGATCTAGACCCTAACCCTATGCAAAACTCAAAGGGGGATCTTACACGATCACAACTGTAAGCAACGACAATGAAGGTTTGTCCATTTAGAGATTTACCAGATAACCCCTAAACGTAGCCTGCACAATAGTTGCAGCTTGCTCTTTTATAATCTGCTCAGGATCACTTGGTACATCTTGGGACATGGATCCCTGCGTCTCTGCATTTTTGCTCCCTGGAAAAAGTGTTCCCTCATCACCATATGTATTTTCGGCTTCCTTGTTCTCCAATTCTGACTTTCCTTCATTTCCTTCCGTAGTACTAGGTATTGGAAGTGAAGCAGGAGGAACTGACGCAAAATCAGCTCCTGATGTTCTGGCAGCAACCACCACCTCTCTCTCATTTGCAATTTTCTACAAGCGGTGAGGAAGAACATTTAAAAAAAAAAAACAATAATTTAATGGTACTCATATAGATGGCAATGCAATTATACTTTACTTGAATGGATAATTAATAAATAGTGTGCATACGGAAAATGAAAATTATAACAAGTCTTTTGAGCATTGAGCTTAGAATAAATGCACAACTCCGCACAAACATATATACATTTTTCCTCAGAGAAAAGAGTTACTTTTTCAGAATTGCAACTAAGCAAATTGGTAATACCTCTCTTCCTTTTGAAATATGGCTTTTTGACTTCTTTCCAAACAGTACAGTCTTGATCCATTTCCCTGGTGACTTGCCCATTGCACGAATTCCAGCAGCTGTTGCCAAAATTTAAAAATGAAAATAAAATAATAAAAAATCTTTAAAAAAAAGCAAACAATCCTCCCATACATAAAACTGCAGAATCTCCTATTTGAATGCTAAAACAGTAGTTTTAAATCCAAAAAATATAAAGCATCGCAAAAATTACCAGCATAATAGCTGCAAGAATTTCTTCCTTGTACTTGCAGATATCAAACAAAAAAAAGAGTAATTTTTTTCCGCATCAATTTTAGTCTAAGACTACGATCTTTAGATAATCGGTTCTAACACCGTATAAAGAAAATTAGGTTCGTGTTCAAATCCTAAGATTTCGTCAAGGAAAGCAAGGAATTCAGTTGCAGAAGTTAAAAAGATGGATTCTTTCCCCCAAAAAAATAACAAACAAAGATTGACCTTTAAATTACTGTCGCATTCCATAGCAGCTAAAAGAATGTTAAAAGATTGATTCTTTCCCCAAAAAAAAAAACAAAAAAAGATTGAGCTTTAAATTACTGTCGCATTTCATAACAGCTAAAAGAATTTTGACTCCCTAATCTAAATCATGCAATCAATACTACACACGCCCTCTCAGCTAGCAAATTATAATTGATTTCCGTTGCATAACTCTCAACAGATCCAAGTCACATGATTATAAGAATTCAAACTGAAATACATTCACTCTCTGTGCACTTTCAAATTGTTGCATTAAGTATTATTACCAAACAAATTAAGCAAAATTCAAATCCAATTTGCCACAAATCCATAGTTCCCTTCGCTCCATAAATACTATATTTAGCTAAATCCAAAAAAAAAAAAAAAAAAAAAAAAAAAGATCAGAATGCGAATCTCGAAATTGAACAACTAAGAAACGCTAGAACAGATGAGATCCAAGAAACTCAGAAAATGCATAACGAAAAACGAAATTATGGAAAAATAAAATTTGAAAATACGAAGCTGAAGCTGAAGCTGAGGCTCACCAGATCTGAAGCTCACCTGACGAATGCGACACTCCGGAATTCCAAATCTACCATTCCTGGAAAGTAACCTCAAGCCATCAGAACATTTTCCCGGAAAACAGAAAAGAAAAGAAAAAAAAGGAAAGAAACTAAACAAAAAGGAGCAGATTTCTGAAACTACAACAGTACACTATGGAAACTTAGAAAGCGAGAGAGAGAGATAAAAGGAAGTGTACCATGAGAGAGAAAGCTAGAGCTAGAGAGAGAAAGAGAGCTTGGAAATCAAGGAAATGTCGATCTAAAGCTTCATCAGTTTTTTCTTTTTTTTTTTCTCTGCTCCTCTGCTTCGCTTTAGTCTACTCTGTACTCTTAACTCTTCGACTGGTGAGCCCAAAAAAAAATACTCGAAAAAGAAAATGGATAAAATAGGGAGATGGAATTTTGTGCGGTAAGGTGTAGAATCAAGTAGGTGAAGTTTTGGTATGTGGCCAGCTTGATCGGTTAGTTTGGTCAAACTGATTTGGAATTTGACTGATTTCTTAATCTAATAGTCGTTTAGTGGGAGATTACGGTGGGGGTGAATGTAGGGAATGAAAGAAACGCTTTTGAATAAAGGAGCGGCGGTGGCATTGGCTGTCCCAAGCGCAGTTACTTCGGAACCAAGTGTCCAGTTCTTTATTCCGAAGCATAAGGCGACATTACCTTTTTACCCTTCGTACCCAGGACCATATTCCCACGCGCAGGTGGACAACTGTTTTAGTTCAAAGTTTTTTTTTTTTTTTTTTTGCAGCAGTTAGGCATATAGGATTAGATAGAGGATTGCGAGATGAAAAATCATTTATCTTTACGAGGTTAATATTTTTTAGGCTAGGATTTATTATTTTATAAGTAATATGATTTTAATCTTATAGAATTAAATAAAAATGCTCTCACGATATTCAGATTGGACAAAAAAGAATTATGTTGGATCATATTATGTATTTAATAAAGTGTCAAATGTCTAGAAAAAAATTCTAATATTTAGGACAATATTGGACTTGATTTAAATTAAATACATCAATGAACATTTATTTGATTAAATTTATTTTGGAATACCAAATCCTATATGGACATTTTAATTCTTTGTTTTTACTTTTTTATTGTTTTTATATGTTTTAGTTTTAATTTCCTAAAAAAAAATATTAGGTATATTACTAAAATACCTTATTAAAGATGTCACAGTGCCTCACATGAGGAAGAAATTAACAGACATTTGTTAAAATGGTCTATCAGTAGCTAAAATCAAATGTTGTAATCGATTAAATATAAAAAGGTTGGGACCAAAATAACACTATTATGAAAGATTGAAAGATTAACGTGGTAATTTACCCTAATTATTAAAAAAAATATATGTGCTCAAATTATTTTTTGGCCCAGTTCAGCATTCAAATTTTATAAGATTGCAAGATCAGGATTGGAATTGCTAGAATTTTGTTGAATCTTATGTGTCATTTGGTTCGTGTGCTTAGAACATTATAAGTGGTTTTGAACCCATGGGCCAATAAGAACGGGTATTTGATAGACGTAAATTTTAAAATAGGTTAAACTGTCAGTTTTGAGAACTTAACATCGTCTTAAGTTTTAACCATTTTAAATCATTTTTATATAGTAAAAGCCATTCACATTCTCATTTTTCTTCATAAACTATAGTTTTTTAAATACTAATTCTCTGACGTAATGTTTCATCATCGTTTAAAACCTTTACATTCTAAACGTCAATTCAAAAATACTGTTTAAACTACATAGGTTTGAAACTTCTAGTTCAAACCATAAGGTTCAAAACCACACTATTTTGAACCATGTACCAAAAGAATTCATTCTGTGTTTATTAAACTGTCATATTAAACGTCCAAAAAAGAAATACAATATTTAGCACATTATTAGACTTAGTTAAACTAAAAACAAGGATTAATATTTATTTGATTAAATTTGTAAAGTGGAATGACAAATTTAATGTTCTTTTCTCTCTTTCCTTCTCATTTTTCTTCCCAACCCTAAAGCTGATAAGCCAGAATCTAATGAGATTGACAACTTTCTAGAATATGGCGTCAAAAAATGACCAATAAAAGTGCACATCGGATCTCAGCATGGAGGGGGCGACAAATCTTTTAGGGCTAAGTGATGGTGACCTCTCACACTCTATGGGTGAGCTTGGTGGCAACGACCAAATGCGCTTAGATGTTGTGTGTTATGGCGAACTCGAGCACCAGAGGCAGAGACGAGCACAATAGTAGTGGGGTTTGAGGGTCGTGAGCTCCAACAATAGGGCAACAAAATTTTAAGTTCATGGGATTAACTATCCTATGGTTTTTTAAGGAATATCTCACAAATGTGGAATTAAATTTTGGTCAACATTTAACTTATCCAATTAATATCTTGCACCAAATATGGAATTAAAATTATTTATCCCAAGCCAAGAACCTAGTATGAATCTAGTGTGCCAAATATACCTTTTTTATGCTAAAATCAGTAACGGTGGTGGCGCATGGGATTTAGATGATGCTATTCATGCAACACTTCAACAATGTGTCTCTCACCCTTTGTTACTTTCTTTGGTGGCTCTTTCACTAATCATCTCATCATGGGGGGTCTGTGATTACGATGCTTAGAGTTTTTTTCTTTTTCCTTTGTATTTGGGTTTCTAATAACGATGGTTGTTGTCCGAATTTGATATTGTATTTCTCTAATTTTCTAATATTAGATTATGTATTCAATTTCCTGTATTTATTTCTTAGATTGGGTTCTCAGTCTCAGTCAATCACATTTTTCGATTGGTCGTAGAGGTTTTGTGAAAGAGTCATATGTGTGTTGAATCGTGGGTGTACCTATTTAAATGTGTAAAACCATGTTTAGCCAAATCAGTTGAAATTCATTAATTTTTACTCAAACATTGTAAAGGTCTAACATACTATAGTGTAAAAAAACAAAAGTATGAGATAATGTAAAGCTCTCACATGTTCTATATTTTCAATTCAAATTTTCAGTTTCGACTCAATTCTCAAACACCCTATAATCTCAGAGCTCGACACATGTCTATACCTTGAACATTTGATTTGAGTTCACTAATAGACCTGTTGTTCACTAGTAAAGTGGTTTTCTAGTAGTAGTAGCATGTGTTAGTATTGGTACTTGTATTGCCTTACTTTGGAATACATTCTCATTGAACAAAAGCAAGTGTGTAAATGTTAAAATCATAATTAATACCTCATAGAAAGAAATTGAAGAATAATATATCCCAACGTTGACTTGGTAATGGAGATGAGATGTGACCAATGAGTTTTAAGTCTAACGGTTTTGGTAATTGGATGGAGTCCCAACTTCTAATCACGTCTGTTGTAAATCTCTTCCTAGGACTGTGTAATCACGGTATTGGTAATCACGTCTGTTGTAAGTCTAACGGTATTGACTTGTAGAAAATGCTATAATAGAGGGTGTTTGGGAGTGGTGGAAACCACTCAGTTCTCACCACAAACTCAGTTATAAACAATAAAAAGCTCTCACATGCTACAGTAAAAAAAATAAAATAAAAAAATTGCTACAGTGTAAAATTCTCACGTGCTACAGTAAAAGTGGTTCTCTCCACTGGTTCCCACCATCTTTCCAAACACCCACATAATATGTATGCAAAAATATTTTTGTGATAGACTCTTTGAAATGCCAATTCTATAAGTCTTGTTTATCTTGCATATTTTGATTTTAATAGGATATAATATTAAAAAAACATGGACTATTATTTGGTACTACTATTATAAAAAAAATTTAATACTACAAATGATGTTTGAAGTTTATCCTTGGTCCTACTTTAATTCTTGAAATTTAAAAACTTCCACTTTGATCTTTGATATATTGCTTTGTGTCAGACTCAGTTTCAGTCCCTCTCTTAGTTAAGTGCTAAATGTTTTAACTTAAAAATTTTAAATTTTTCCAACTTTGATCTCTAATATATTCTAACAGAATGGCAAAAAAATAAAACAAAGTAATAGATTAGATGGGTGGACTGGAACATTTTAAAAGTTTCTATATCAAGTATTTAACACCTAACTAATAAAAGAACCAAAAATTGAAATAAAAAAATAGACTAGGAGACTAAAATTAGACTTTTTAAATGTCATGAACTAAAATGGAACCAAAAATAAATCTCAAAGGTGTGAAATTTACCCATAATTCTAAGATTGAAAGATATAATGCTACAATTTTTCAACAATACATAAAAAAGGATACGGTGTTACTTGTTACACTTTATTCATGGCATTGTTGTGGAGTTTTTCCTAACTATACAAAATAAAACACATTATTCATATCATCGAGATGGAACTTTCCTAACTATGCAAATTAATATTTAGATTTTTTTTAAAGCAATTGAGTTATCATCTCTAATGTGTAAGTATTACAATTATTAGCTCATTCGTTTTGTGAGAAATAATGTTTGTGTTAAAAAGGTAATGTAATATACCCTAAATATGCCTTCTAAAATACTAATAAAGAGACTTCTTAAAACAATAATAGAAAAAATCCTTATCTTTCAATTTATGCCATAAATATCGGAGCTTCAAATTTGTGCAATACAAATTTATTAATCAAAAGGTGGGTATAAACTCTAAACAACAAAGAAAGTGTGGCATGAATTCACAAACATATAAAAATTGGGACACCTTATAGAGCATTTAGCAAATATGGTTAGAATCAACTTTTTAGTTTAAAAACATTATAGCATGTGAGAGCTTTACCCTGTAGTAATTTTTTTTTTTTACTGTATTATGTGATAACTTTACACTATTTGATAACCAAAAAGTTGATCCAACCATGCTTACCAAACACTTTATAATTTTAAGCCCTAATTTGATAAGTCACTATGTGATATTAAAAATACCAAAAAAAAGAATATTGGTGGTTAACAAAAGTGTTAAATAAGATGCAATATATATATATATAAGCAGAATTTTTTTTTCAAAATTTATTTAATTTTGAAATAAATTATTGCAATTATTTAAAAGCAGGTTTTCCCCTTCATAATGGGATTTTACCAGATAAGACAAAATGGCATCCGAAACAGGGTCCAATGACATCGATCTCACCATGCTTGATCAACGAACTCCGAATTTCCCACCAAAAATCTCTTCCACTGCGTGCTTTTCTTCATCAAGCTTGCCATCGCGTGCTACATCTAAATATGTTTACTAATATATTTTGAAGTTGTTTGAGGTAGTGGTTTGAACATTAGTTGTTGCGTAGTATTTTCGTTGAAAACAATGTAAAGTTTTCAATAACTATATTAAAAAACTAAAAAGTTACTATGTTGTAAAGCACTCATATATTATAGTTTTTAAATCAATATTTTCAGTTCCAATCGTTCTCCCAAACAACCTTTTAGACTTCAAGCTTATTATCTGCATGCTAGTTTCAATCTTTTATATATTACTTACAAATTAAGAGTGTTTAAAAGAGTGGTTTCAACTCTAGGGTTCAAAACGCAAATATACTACAATATACAGTTCAAACTCTAAAATTAGAACTCTTCTCCTAAAACCCTAATTAGTTTGGGCACTGTTTTTCCTCACAAGATATTTTTCACCTTTTATAATACACGAGCGAATTTTTTTGTACTCATGAGATAAAAAGTGAATTGTTATATAATTCTAAATAAAAAGATACTTTAAAAAATTCTTTCTTATCATTATTGTTCAAATTACAGATAAATTATGGATACTATGCAAATTTTAAATAATTTTTCTATGTTGAGATAGATTCGAACTATTAATGATTATGTATCCTGTCGAATTTAGAAGATGTGTCCTAACATGAAATGTGCTTAAATGATTGAATATATGAGGGGTTGATTAGCTTGGATAACTTTACAAAGGCAATTTGCACTAATACACCTTAAATTTTACATCATTTTCAAGTTGGATTTCAGACTTTTAATTTTGGTATTTAAGACTCTAGACGTGACAATTCTCAATAATGTGGTCCAACCGGTAACAAACAATAATTAGAGTTTTACTGTATCAAAGTTAAAGAGTAAAGTTTTACTTGTCAAAAAAAAAAAAGGTCAAGCAAAAGCTTTCAAGTGCATTACGTGCGCAAAAAATTGTAGAGCATTTTGTCTACTAATTGACGTTTATTAGCTATTAGACTGTAACTGCAACATTTTTTTTTCAAGTTTAAATATTTATTTGTCAAAATTGAAAGATCAAAGTCCAATTTATTAGACACCGATAAATACAGAATGCATGAGTTAGTATCAAGGTAAATTAGCATGACCTGGTTGGAGTTAAAAAAAAAAAAAAAAAAAAAAAGAGGGTAAATTGCATGGGATATGCAGAAAAGGGCTTCTTGGTGGTTGCATAATTTGATGGAGGGATATTCTCGATTTCTTTAAGTAAACATTGAAAATACTTGCATATTTATTTATTAGCAACTTCTCAGTCGGAAGGGAAAAAAATAACCCATTGATAAGACTATATTTTTAGTTGTCAAATTTGTGTGAAAAATTGTTTTTTTTTTTTTTTGACTAGATTTAGTGGTCAGAACATATTCTGCTAGTGTATGACTCTATCAAAAAAAAAAAAAAAAACTCTTATTTATTTAGAGATTTCTTTAGTAAGTACTAGAAAACCAAACTAAACTAATAGTTGGTATTTGTTTTTTAATTGTCATATTTATGAAAAATAATTTTGACTAGATCCAATAACTGAACAATGTGTACTACCAATGAAGAGTACATTAGAACCAAAAGTTGGAATGAATATACTGTAGCATATGATACATTTACATTATAGCTCATTTTTGCTTTATATTATAATATGTAGGACTTTTACAAAACTATGGTCATGTTTATTTCACCGATTCAGTCTAATTCGGCTTAGTTCAAACGGCCATCGTAGTTTGAATTGGTGTTTAATAAAACATTTAATTTAAATTAAACTGATAGTTTAAACCGAGCAGAACTTCCCAACTTAGAATTCAAACCCTTTCTCAATTTCAACATTTCAAACAAATATTGAACCGTGATTTACTCTTATATATTTACATTTATAATTTAACATTATTATTTCATCTTTTTTTTGATATAATATCTCTTTTTACATATCATGTTTATTCTTTAATTAAATAATTTTTTATGCTTCTAACTAAAGTTATCAATACTTATCCAAATATAAATTCATATTGGATTTTTTGTTTGAATTAACATTTTAACTCCACAATCAAGCGTCAATTTGGATTACTGTTTAAAAAACACAACTCTAATTTTTTTGTTAAAAAAAGTTCAAATTAACATAATTCGAATTAGCGAACCAAATAGGGGTATATAACTTTTCTATCCATTTATTGGAAGACTTTTTTGCACCAGACTCCTCTAAAGGTTACATATTTGGAAAATTGGTTCTTAAACTAAAAATTTTGGCAATGGTTTGAGGAACTCAATTTCTTTGTGTCTCAATGCAATCTATATGGGTTTAAGGAGAGAAAAAAAAAAAAAAACAAACAAGAAATAGGGGTTCTGTTGCTGTGATTTGTATGGGTTTATGGATGAAAAAAGGAAACAAGGGGTTTGTTACATAGTTCCAATGGAAATCTTATATTTTTTGATGTGTTTTTCTTTGTTATTATGATTTTGGGATCCTGAATGCATGGAAACCAAGCAGTAGTTTTAATTCCATATTCGAACGTGATCACTGATGAGGCGATGATGAATGTTATTGTGTTTATGATTTTAGGTCTGGGTTTTATTTAGGGAAATTGGTTTTGGAGATCTGTTGCAATGGTGTTTTGGGGAATCCAACCGGTAAAAAATTTTCTTTTCTTTTCTTTTGTTTTTTTTTTTTTTTTGGTCATTTCATAATTTGATCAAAAGACTATTATACCCTCCATCAAAACTTTGAGCAAGTCACATGACAAAAATCCGTCAAATTTTTAACACCGTTTTCAATTAAACTTGCTATGCAACAAATTCTAAAGTTTGAGGAGTCAATTATCAAAATTTTAGTTTAGGGATCAATTTGCTAAACACCTAAAGTTTAATGAGATTGGTTATTTATCTTTTTAGACCATCTGTTTTAGAGTAATTCAAAACTATACCTTCGATTTTCGATTTCATCGAATGTATACCATCAGAATACATTTAATACACAAATCTATACCTTACCTCAAACAATAGTTGATTTTAAACTTTAAAATAACTAAATTGTTCTCAAGGAAAAATATAAAAAAAATAAATCTTAAAAAAATAAAAAGATAAACAAAGATAAAAACACACAAAATACTTATTTTTGAATATATTTTATACATTTTTTAGGGCGAATACCTTATTATAAATTTTTTTTTAGTTTTTGAAGTTATCTTATTTTTTAATTTGAGAGTATTTTGATAATTTTAGGTCAAATTAGGTAAAAGTATAAATTTATGTATTAATTTTAATTTAAAGGTACAAATTTAATTTAATGACCTTAAAAATAAAAAAATATATTGTTTAAATAAATGGTATAAAAAAATTGTGAATAACCCTCGGCAACAAGGAGGGGGAAATGAAAGCGTTGAAAACAAGGAGCGCGTGATTGCAACAACAACGGTGGAAGGTGAAGAGGGGAAGGCAGAGGGTGGGTGCTGGCGAGGACAAAGAACGGAGCGTGGGAAATGGGCCGGCCAGGGTGGAACGGCAAAGAGAGAGAGGCAAAAGGTAGGATATGACTAATTGTGTTAACTGTCAAGCTGGTGCGAGTAGAGTGGGGGCTTTAGTAATTTTAGAAATTAGTTTTGAAACAGATTACACTAATTATTTCCCTCATCAAACCTCTCTTATCTTTTAACTCATCTCTAATTATCTTTATGTCAAGTCAATCCAAAAATGTTGATGGCATAAACTATTGGGTTTAATCAATTTGCATGTATAATTACTTTTAGAGTTCAAATTATTTTTATCACAAAACATGTAAAACCAGTAAATATTTGTTATTTTGACTGTTAAATTTACTTTGTAATAGTCTAATCTATGATTCGAAGCAAACTTTGGGTTGTGTGTTACAAATTTTCAACACAGACACTTGTATATCAGATTGTTAAAAAGTTAATCCAACAATTAAGAATAATAGTACTTATCGACAGAGTGAAAATATATATCATACCATTAGAGTTCCCTCTAATTATATGATAGGATACGTTTTACTTTTTCGATGGAATAATTTTTTGATTGTTTGTTTAAATTTTAATAGTTTGTTTTATGAGTGTTCATGCGCACGGTATGACACAAAAATTGCTCTTGCTTAAAGATTAAGCCGCTTAAATTAGTAGAATCAATAGAAAAAACTTAAGGGTTATTTACCTTTTTTACTCCATATTTTTGGTTTATTCTAACACTATATATTTAGTTTTAGATTTCATCGAATTTATACATTCATATTATCTTGAATATACAAATTTATACTTTTCCTCAATCAATATTCAAAATTAATCTAAAAAATTGCCCAAAATATATTCAAATTGAAAAATGAGAGAATGGTACACATTTGAAAAAACTTTATACGTTTTCGACTTTAAAAATATATAGAATACTCTAAAAATAGGTGTTTAGTATGTTTTTATTTTTCTTTTCTTTCTATTTTTTAAAAGTTTTAATTTTTCTCTATTTTACTTAAGAATAACTTGGTCATTTTAAATGTCAAAATCAACTATTAACTGAAGTAAGATATAAATTTATGTATTAAATCTAATCTAAAGATACACATTCTATGAGATTGAAAACCGATTATATAGATTTTAAATAAACTTGAAATAAAAGGTTAAAAAGATAAATATCCTAAAACTTAATCTACCAGTAAAACATGTCATATCATATAAATTTTGTACAACTCCCCTTGTTTGGCAGTTGTGGTTTTCATTACTTTCTCAGTTATGAACAGTGTAAAGTTTTCACATGCTACAGTAACAATACAAAAAAAATTGCTACAATGTAAAGCTTCCACATGCTACAGTAAAAACAGTTATAACCACCCTACCAAACACTTTAGAGTGACAATTTTTAGTATATACTTGGCAAGCTTTTAAATGCTTGAGGTGTTATAGCTTCTAAACCTCAGAAGAAATAATTAGGGAAAATTTAAATCTGCCTAAGTTACTTCAAAATAGAGATACTTAAATAGCTGCATTTCATATAGAGATCTAAATTACTTTGGAACCACTTTAGTGATGAAGTTCATTAAATGCTCTAGAAGGAATAGGTGGACATAATATTAAAGCAGTATCACCAAAAGCTTTAAAAAGATAAAAAGTTTTCACAATAAAAATTTTCCTAACGCTTAAAAGGAATAATTCCAATCTGATTCCTCTTATCACTTGTGCTACTAAACTACAAATCTGTCGGTTCCATGGTAGTTTTCACTCTCTTTTTGTTGGGACAATATATAGATATATAGGAAAGAAAAAATATATATTACTACTTACTGGTACCAATCTTAGACCATCAGAAAATAATTTTCTTTTACATTTGCATATTAGTTTTGTACTATTATCATTGTACAAAGTTCTTTTAAAGATTGCAATATTGTGACTTTCAAATAAAAAGGTCAACAAATCAATTCATGAGCAACTAATTACATTTATTGTATTTGTGTTGATTTTGACACAAAATATATCATATAATACTGTTAAAAAACATGTACATTAAACGATAATTTCTGTCTAAAACGTCAATTGTTTATGTTTCCATTCACATAGACAATTGTCATTGGATTCATGATGAAATTAGGAACCTTGCAAATTTTCGAGTTAATTAGACTCCATACTGTTTTTGAAGTTAGCTGTGTATTTCTTTTTTTGAAGGGAGTTAGCTGTGTATTTTAAACATGAAACTTTTCACAAAAATAGTACCTTTTACATCGAATTATATAGTTGTTGAACTAGAGCATAAAACTCTCATATGCCACAACGTAAAGCTCTTGAGTGTGTTTGAAAAATCAATTGAAACTTTTTGTGTGTTTGACATGGTAGTTAGAAATGTAAATACTGTAGCATGTGAAAGCTTTACACAGTAGCAAATTTTTTACTTTTACTATAGCATGTAAAAGCTTTACACTGTTGATAACTGAAAAGTCAGTTAGATTCAACTAATGCCAAACATGCTTATATAAGAATTATATATTATAACAAATTTTTGCTTTTCATTGTAGTATGTGAAAATTTTATAATGTAAAAAATTAAACTTTGTTTTTCTAACGTGTTTTTCAAACAAAACCCTTATATATTATAGTGTGTAATTTAAACTCTAAACCAGTTGAAACTATTCTCTTAAATATATTTATAAAAAGAGATAGTTACATGATTATGGACCAATTGACATATAATATGTCCACCAATAATTAAAATTACACAAATATTTATTAAAAATCAGATAATACACATTAAAATCTGTGAATGCCCTCAAATAGTTGATAAACTAACTGATAAAAAAAATGTAAAATGAAACAAATACATAATGTTATATATTTTAAACGTGGGGACTCAAAAATATTCTTTGGTAGAAATATATCTTATAAGCGGCATAGTGATATGATCACTTATATCTATATATATATTACAAATACTCAAATATGCCCTTGACATTTCTGGCCACGATATCAGCATCGATCAAAAAAAAAAAAAAAACACACGCATGCACACACGTTAACCACAAAATTAAACAACACCACAAACATGACTCACGAAAAAACTAATTGGATAAGATCAATAAAAAAATGAATGAAAAATCCGGTGAAAGTAGTCTTCATCTCCCCGCAACGATGTCGATGCCCTCGTCTGCCAGTAATATCTCCTTTAGATCTATCCCGCGTAGAGGATTAAGATGGAGATCTGTGAGGGACCGTGGCTCGACGGCGACGAAGAAGAGAAACAGAGGTCCGAACCGACGAAGCTTTGACATCGACAGCGGCAAAGAAAGTGGCGGCTGTTGAGGAAGATGAGAGAGAGAAAGAAAGAATCACCCCTGTCTGATTCCTTTCCGAGTAAATCTCAGATGGGACACCGAGCAGGGAGAAGAAGGCCGACGAGAGATGGCGGGTCTGAAGTTGAGGGAGGACAGAGGAGGGAGGGGGTAACATGCGGCTGGGGTGTAAGAGCAAGAAAAGGGAAAAAAAGCAACTAAGAGGGTATTTAAAAAGACGGTAGAAATAGTTAGTTAGAATTAATTTTTATGGTAACATATAAAAATTTTATATTGTAGTAATTTTTCTATTGTTATTGTAGCATGTAAAAAGTTTATACTATTTATAACTAAATTTGTAGTAAAAACTAGGATTCTTACCAGACAACCAACTTAGTTTTTGATTTATGATCAGTACATGATGTTTCAGTTTTGTCATCGTGACCTATTTTTAAATATTTTTTGGACGTATACTACAAATCAATTTAATGGTAGAATGGATAGCAAACACCAAAAATATCTCTTATGCAATGCCATCCCATCAAGCCCAATTCAAGGAAAGGGTCCAGCCCCAAATGTAGTTGAATGTAGTCCGTTTGATCCCAGTCCCACGAGACATGTAGGCCCGTATGACCTGTTCCGCCAAGGCCCAATGGGGAGGACAGGGACAAAACCCATTAATGTAAAAGCCCGACAGGAAGGACAAAAGGAAATCCATCCCCATCTCTACGTGCTCCATTGATATTCTATGCTAGCTTAACTGTAAAGCAGTTTCAATGGCACACGATTTGAAATTTGAAATTCGAACTCCTTTTTCTTTTTTTATTAAATATATGTGTTTATTTTCTCCCCTGGAAAAGGGTCTGGGGCCCATCAAGCTCCAGCAGTTGAAGCGCTTGCTGAATCATGATCTGAGACCGACCGTTTGTCATACCAAATTCCCAAATCACAAATCTTTTTTCCTACTTTTCGAATTAATCTTAATCAAATCAAAATTAGACGCACACTTGGCATAATTTATACAGCTTTTATTTTTGGGAATAATTAATACAATTACCTACGAGTCCGTTTGGTTCAAAGATTTGAGTAGAGTATTTGAGTGAATATTTAAATTTTTGTGAGATAAAACTATAGCAAAATGATTCAAATCGTGATTTGAATACCGAAACAAATTTTTTTGAGGAATTTTTATAACAGAAAAGACAATTATATGTAACTGGTGAAATATGTTATTTTAATTATTTGAATTACTTTTTAATCATTTGATTTGCGACTAGAAACAGTTATGTATCGCGCATTGTAAATGTTTAACGCGAATAGTTTCATATTATATCGTTAAAAAATTAATTAAAAAGTTAATTTAATGGTTAAAATAATATACTTTTATAATGAGGCAAAATTACCTTTTTTACCAGAAAAATTCCTTAATATTTGTCATTCAAAAGATATTTTGTCATAAAAAAGATTGGCTAAATTCTATTCATGATATCTTAGGGATTATTATGAGGATTTATAAACATAAAATTTATTAAGTCTTCCAAACAAAATCTATTAGAAACATCCATGATATACGAATTAAAAGAAATCTCATGAAATTTTTAATCGTCCAAAAAAATTATTAGAATTTTTTTTTGAGCATTTGTTGGGGTATAATTTGGTTAGGTTTAAATTGTCTAAAGGCCCAGACGGCCTATTGTGGTGATACGGGTCCAATAAATCGAGTTGAATCAATCGACGTGGAAAGTACAAATCGAATTCGTTTCATTTGATCGGCTCGATCTTTCTTGTATCCATATTGCATCAATCATTGAATGTAAATCAAACTTCTCTCTAAGTGTCCCATCGGATTGATCACCACTAGTTGATAGTTATCAGCGCAAACTGATGGTTACTAACACGTTTAATCATGAACCGAAACGTGGAAAGGTATGATTCTTGTAGCCTATTGCGGATCGATACGTGTCTTATTATTATAATTGCTTTCAGTGCATTATCCCACTCCGCTAGAAGGTTAAGAGCCACGATTCCTCCTTATTCTTTATACAAGGAGATGGTTGCTTCGTTTTACAGAGATAAAATACGATATATAGAAACTCTGCTGAAATCATTTCTTATCCTTCTTGTAATTTGTACTCAAAATTCATATTCTAGTGAAATATAGTGAACGTAGCTCTTTTAACAGAGTGAACCACTATAAATCCTGCATGTGACATTTTTATTTTTATAGCATTATTTTATTCTGTCTACTACACTTTAATCTTGCACGTTTACTTAAGAGCCAATAGGTACAATTAATGATGATTTAAGGGCCCAAGTTCTTTGAACAGAGTTCTAACGATCCAAATCAGTATTTTCATATTTGATTGTAAATCCACCGTCTACAACATCCATTCTCATTTTTTATTTGTCAATAGCCCTTCAACATAAAGCTCAAGGATGTTATAGTGTAAAAACACTCACATATTACATTATTTTAATTCAAACTTAATAACTCTGACTATGTTTCTAAATACACTATTAGTGAATTACACTGCAAAACGGTAAGAGGTAAGTATAGACCTTTTTCCCTATGTCTAAGCTGGATTATATTTTTTATTACTTTTTTTCTTCCTTTTTTTTTTTTTTTGGGAGAAAATGAAACGTTTGAGTTTGTGTGGGGTCCAATAATTCAGTTTCCCGCCCAAATAACATTTTGTCTCGTCTTTAGAAAAAAGAAAAAAGAATTTTTTTTTGTCAAGGAACCGAATGCAAACACTCTCTATATAAATACCCTCCCTCTGTCTCAGTCAGTTATCCTTCAAAATACGAAAACGCCATTTCCATTTTCGCAATCTCAGAGCTCCGAATTTCACAAGAAGAAGAAAATCATGGAGGATTCTCAGACCGCTCAATCTGGTTCGAAACTTTCCCCATTTTTTTTCCTTTGGTTCTTCCGATTTGTGTAAAATCTTCTTCTTCTTTGGTGGAATTTGAATTTTGTGGCTTTGAATGTTTCAGGAAACTCCGGAAAATCGAAGCTTCAACGTTACACGTTGCGATCTGCGATTAAGTCGAAGGAGGAGAAGGAGAAGCCTCCGGTTTCTTCTGAATTCTCTAATTCCACTGCTTCGAAGAGGTACATAGTCTATAATTTTCCTTTAATTAATTAATTATTTATTTATTTATTTATTTTTTCACTTTTTGGTTATCAGAATTAATTCAGAACTTTGTTTCATTATGATTTGGAGGAAGAATGAGTTCGTTTGCGTTTTTTTTTTTTTTTTGTTGATTTTTTTAATAATTTGGTTCTGATTTTGATTTACTAAGTTGGATGAATTTTGAAGTCTTTTATAATATTGATATATTTTTTCTGGTACTTCAAGTGAAAAGTGAACTTAATTTAGTGGCATACTTTGTGAGTAATTTTTGAATTCTCTGAATAGTTTTGTGCAGATGTCTGTATATGGATCTCCATTACCATTAGGCCAGATATTTGGTTGCGTTTTTCAGAATTCTTAATGGTCCACGATTGTTGAATATTTTCATGAAATTTGAATAATGATGGAAGTAGAACAACTTACTACTAGAGTGTTTGATTCGTAGGTTTGAACCACAATTCAAACATTTTTGTTATAGTGTTTTTACTCACAAAAAGTAAATACGTCTTTAAACCTACAAACTAAACAAACCAATGTAATACTTTGGAATGCCACTCCCAGTTTGTGCTTTGTAATGAGTTTTGGTCTTGAGATTCCAGTGAAGAACGGCTTGTGGGGGTTAGAACTTAAACTATGATACATTTTCTTAACTCATAGGGTGAGAGCTGCATCTAGTGTAAGCAAAAGTGTCAGCGTTCTTGATCTATCTGGCAAGGAAAAGTCTGCTAAGCCACCTAGAAGGCTCTCTATACCTGCCAAGTCGACTGGGACTCCTGCTCCAAGACTTGCGAGCAGTATCACACCAATTTTAGAGGTTAGAGGGAAGAGATATGATGGTGTTCAAAAGAAAACAGACACCCCAGTTTCAGATGTCTCTAAATCGTCAAGCCGAAAGAAGTTCAGTGTTCTGTCCTCTGCACCTTATTGGCTATCTCAGATTAAGCTTTCAGAAGTTGCTGCTAAGCACTCAATTTCACTTGGGTTCTTCAAGCTGGCCTTGGAAGCCGGGTGTAAGGTACCTAATATTTTGCAACTATATCCTGTTTTATTTATTAGTCATTAATATTATATTAGAACAATGCTAAGCATCATCAGTAGTGACAATCCTGTTAACCATATTATGCATCGATAACTGATCGATTCAGTTCCATTTATTTTACTACTAATTCTGTGTGTTGAAGTTAATTTTGACCCCCTGCTACTTGTCCTGAAATTATTTGATATTTAGCCTCTTCAGCGAATGAGAGACGAGCTTACATCCTATGGTCGCCGTCATAACCTTATTGAGCTCGGGGATCCTGTGAAGGAATTATTTGAGAGCTACAACATTGTAGTTGAAAACGCAGGGCAGTTGCAGGTCTCCGAAACCTGTTCTCAGGTACCTGAGGAGGAAACTCAATCGTCTGATGATGAAATCCGGAGCTCGTCTTCTGTGCTGGATTCCAGGAAACTTAAACCAAAGGCATCAAACGCTGACGCACCTAAAGTTTCTGCAGTTACAGGATCAGCCACCAAGAAGAACATTGTTCAGAAAGTTAATCCCACTGCAACCAGGCCTAGGGTGTCCTTGACAAAGAATTCTGCTAATGCGAGGTCTCTTTCTGACAATCAGTCTGTAAAGAAACCCCAAAAGCCAATTAAACAAGATTTCAACAAAGGAAAGGATTTGATGAAGAAAAAGGGGAAGAAATCTGCTGATGAAGAAGGCACGTTTAAATCTGCCAACATATTCAATATCCTCCATTTTATGTGATTTGACATAATTTCTAACGATTTGATATCGTTGCAGAAGCAGTTAGCCCTTCTCGTGCAGACAACAATCCACTTCAAGAGAACAAAGAAAATATGGTAAATTATTCTTCTTTTGCTCCTTATCATTTTCAACCTGCTTACTTTCACGTCTTTGTGGTCGTATTTAAGTGATAAAATGAAAGAAATTGAAAAATATGTAACTCCATTTTTTTTATTTATACTTCTTGATTCTTCTATTTATTGTAGGACGCTTCCTCGACGGAAGAGGATAATTTGACTGAGGTCATGTAGCCATTCTGCAGCGGATGTGGTCTACCAGATGATTTTCGCTTTCTTATTCCTGATGGGTTTGTCTTCAGTGTTTTTTTAGTGGGGGCTTTTCCAATGTATAGAGAGGATCATGGTGTATTATTGTTTAGTCTGTCGAAGAAAACGACGAGTGTGACCACTATTTTTTTTTTTTCTCTTTTGCTGGGTTTAAACTGGATTGCTGTTTGTGTTAATCGGTTACGCAGTTGCTGATTATATATACCGAATGTACTAAACTATCAGTTTATGTTTCTACTGTTTGGTCAACGATTGTGTACTCCTTGTTGGTACAAGGTTTTGATTTTGATAAAGAAACAGCGGATACATGTAATTTTTGTTTGGGAGCACGGTTTAACTAAAAATTTTTAGTTTGAATTAATTTTATTTTGCTATTTTCTTATAAAATTTTAATTTTAGGGTATTTTAGGTTCGAACTTTTAATTGAATCTATGATTTTGTCTGGTTTTATTTTTAAAATTTTTAAAAACATTTTTACATATTTTTCAAAATAAAAATTTTAAAAACTTTTAATACAATTCTTAAAAAATTTTTATTTTTTTGAAACAAAAACATGTTTACTTATTTTGAAAACAATATCTCCAACAAGCTAGTGCTTAGTAAACCGGTTTAAATTAAAAAGGTTAGTTCAAAAACTATAAAATATTAAAACTTTTGTTTTATTTTGTTACAGCTTTTTGGTTTGTATTACAGCATATGGATGGGACCTTTATATTGGTAATTGGTTCCAACTAGTTTGTCTAACAAAAGCTAAACTCAAACCTACTTTATTTAAAACCGTATTAGATTTACTAATTCTACAAAAACTCACTAAAATTAACAAGGTCTCAACAAATGTAAAATAACTTGATCACACCACAAGCGCTATTTCTTTTTTTTTTTTTTTGGCTAAATCACCATAAATGGCACTAAAAGGTACTCATTGGACTCCTGTCCACCTTCTATGCTGCACTTATCCCCCATGCCTGGGTTTCACATTGACCAAGATTCCTGTTTGGGTAGCCTCGCATGAATAATCGATCGGATCGGCTCTAACGCCAAATGTAAAACCACTAGAGCTCACCCCAAAAGTGCTTGTTTTGGCTCCTAAACCCACACTAAAATACCATTGACCTCCCCAGAGCATACCTGACATGGAACTTGAGGCATTACAAGCCTATCCAAAAGTTCTAGTTCTTCCTCACTGCCATGCCAAGGGTAATGCAATAACAGACCTACGATGAAACAAAAACTACGAAGCTACCAATTCAATAGATCACTCGTCTATTTAACTGACGTGGTCCAACAAGAAAAGGCAACTAGAATGAACTCCGGTCCTATAGTACCATAGCAGCATGCAAAATTCTATACTCAGAAATCATAGCGATTAACAACTACGTCTTATATTTATACCCAGACATCAAGATTAATTGAAAAACAACACTCTATTTTACATGAGCAGAACAGCAAGCAATGTGGCAGTCATCGTAACAGGAAAAAAAAAAAGAAAAAAGAGAAAGAAATCCTAACATTCACAATATCAAGGGAAGACATTGAAATACAAGATGAATGTTGATAAGTTTTCAGAAAGATTCTTAAAGCGGCAAATGCCACTTGAAACATGCCTTCAAACACATTAAGACTGTCCTACCGGCATTTTTAACTTAATCTGCTGTCCAGCTCTGTTCCACAATTTCCCTCACTCTTCGGTTGTACTCACGTTTGTTCTCGCTAAACATGCGAGCAGCTTCAGAATTTGCAGGAGAGTTTGGGTTCGGGTCACACAGCAGGGACTACATCAAGAAGAATAATAGAGCAATGGAAGGCAGATTAGTGGTGGTACATATATACGGTAAGAACAAAGCAAATTAACCAGTGTTGCTCAAAAGAAAAGGCAGAAGACAAACCAAACTATTTGAGACGATTTCATTTTAACCAAACTTGATAATGCATGAAGTGTGTCCACTTTACTTTGCTTGGTTCGTGCATATAAATTATTAAGTTATTAACAATTCAGCATTAAGCGCTCCTGCTTTGCTTGATCCACACATATAAATTCAAAGAATCGACAATGATGTACACACGCTAACAAAACAATGCACGATACCTGTATAGATGTGAGTATGGCGATACCTGTATAGATGTGAGTATGGCTGCTACATCATATATAGGACTCCACTGGTTCTGTAGGATGTCCAAACAAATACTTCCATCGGCATAAACTGACCAATTTGAAAGACAATTTTAAGTGAGAATTGATGTGATGAAATTATTTCCGTGTAACGAATGGTAATGTCACTATGGTTTTCCAACTCACTATTAGGATGAAACATTCTAGAAACAAACCGCACTGTTGGTGGTTTGTTTGGATAATCCTCGGTAAACTGAAGAGTCAACTTGAACGTGCCTGTTTAACACGAATATAAAGTTTTGTCTTTTATGAACATACAAATGGAATCTAAACAACAGCAGCAATGCAAATTCTCTTAGCATAAGAAAGAATCAATACACACACCGTAGAGAGAATGTTCTAAAATTTCTACAACAAATCATTCATTGATGCAAATATTCCTAGCCTACCGAATTGCAATCAATTGTCTTAAACAAAAACCTTAATCTACCTAAAATTCCCAAAAAAAAAATTATGACATTGATAGCCATAGCCTAATTGTAATACGAAGTTCAACCAGTGCCACTAATGACCTTGTCAACTACCAGCAATGTACGGCCACCAAGCATGTATTTTCTACTCCTACGGGAAATTCCTTAAATATCTGTTTTTTGTCAAAGGACAACAAACGGATTCAGGTGTATACTATGTATGGTCAAAGCTACATTACACAAAGACTCAATTTTCATGAAATCATCTCTAGAATACCAACCAGTTTAAGGGAGAAATGGAATTGGCATATACAAGTTATTTGTTATGATCTGACAAACAAGCACCATTAGGCGGTGAGATTTGAATGGAGCACATATTATCAATTAAAGAATCTTATAGGATCATGTATATACATGGAGGAATCATGATTGTAACACAGAAATTTCTCGGAACTTATGGTGTAGCAGGTAGCAACAAGCAAAGCCACCACAAGAGACAGGACACTAATTCTCATAAAGCCATCCACATGGCATCTAAATTATCCAAGGAATTGTTATTCTACAATGTCATCCACATTGTATCTAAATTATCCAAACAAATTAACAATTCCCTCTCCAAAGTAATACAAGAAAAACCGAACGAGCACACACACAGAGACAAGTAAATATATAATAATCTGTCTCAGATCCAAGTAAGTTTTGTGCTCATCGTAAACCAAATTTCTTCAAGGCTATTAAAAGAAAGATGGGTAGCCAAATCCTTCAAGGATGAAATGTCATGTGTAAAACACTGAGCATTCGGACCAGACAACCTTTGGCCAAATTGATGGAAACATACAAAAACAGTTTCATCTGACAACCTTTGGCCAAATTGATGGAAACACACAGAAACAATTCCATCAATCATATCTTACAAACACTTCCTAAGGAAACAAAGCACTCTTTATATACCAAAAGAAATAACTGAAATATTTACATAAATTAGCAATGGCACAGGCTTCAATCGGTATTCAAAAGACACTTTAGAATGTAAACTTTCACAACACCAAGAAATAATAGAATATCAGCCAGTCAAACACCAACATCAACGGACTAAAGCTTGAGGGCACGGGTCCACTCACCTCCATCCCAGGGAGTATCATCCGGACTGCAATCCAAACCAGACAGCAAACCAGAAATAGCTTATACAACAGTACTTAAGCATAGCAATAAATGAAGTAAAAGAGTTAAATAACATAAAACTGAAAAGCATATCTTGCCAACTCACCCGAATATAACAGCATTCCAGAGCATTATGTTATTATCTTGAGGCGCCCCGCTAATCCCAGCTGGTGGGTCTTGTTGCAACCTCTTAAAGTCCCTCATCAGCCTTTTTCTAGCAGGAGTCGACATTTTCTCGACCTATAAATTCAAAAAACCATTTTTCAAGAGACGCCAACCCAATAGAAAAGAAATTCAAAAGAAAAATTAAAAAAAAAAAGTCTTCCTTGGACTTCCAGGGAACCAAGTTAAACTGGTTTCTATTCTCCTGAATATCAAATATTATAACAAGTTAAACAATATAGAACACGAGTTTTACAGAGAAATGGGATTAGAAGCAAAAGTTTAACTTACAGGCAAAAGAATAACAGAATAATAAGATCCTTAAATGAAAATCCATCACCAACTCTAAAATGTCAACCCAATTAAAAAGAAACCCCAAAAGAGAATGGGGGAAGATCCTTCATGATTAGCAGCAAACTGGATTGAGCTGGTTTTTCTACTATGGCAATGACAAAGATTATACAGCTTATACAACAGGGCAATTCAACTTTTTCCCAAAAACATTTCATCTTAAGGAAGCAAAATTAGCAGCAAAAAATTAACCTACATAAAAACAAAACATGTCAGACCTAAAAATTGAAGTCAATCATCAGCAATTTTGAGCTAAACAGCTCAAAATCGCATTAAATTCAACAATATTACACTGCTTAGGGAATCGTGTGGGTCCACAAAAACTCAAGCAGCAAAACGGTTCAGAAAGCTAGGGTTTTGGACAGACCAAACCCCCCAAAAATCGAAACTTTCACGAAAAACATCGTCACCAAACTCGAAATTTAAACGAATTCTCAATACCAACACGGAAAACTAATCAAAAGAAACAATTTCGAGAAGATATTTGGGGGGGGGGGGGGGGAGGAAATTCGCTCACCTCGGCTCCAGAAATCGGTGAAGAAAAAGGTTAGGATCCGAAGAAATGGAAAAACCAAATCTCCAGATGATTCTCAGGTTAGATCAGGAGGAAAAAAGGACGCCGCTTTGGTTTTGGGGTTCCCGAAGGAAGGACGGTGGTTTGTGATCAGATCAAAATCATTGGGTGGAGAAGAGAGGAGAGGGCCAGAGGGGGAGAATCTAAGGAGAGAAGAGAGAGAAAGAGAGATGGGGATTCTTCTTTCTCTTCTTTTGGGCTTTTGTTTGTTCGTTTGTATCGGGTGTTGATTGTAATGTTAGGGTGTTAATTGTTAAGGTTTTAAAATTTGGGGGAATGGGGAATATGGGGAATGTGGTTGGGATTTGGATTGGTGATTGGTCTAGTCAGCTGGTCCCACTTCTCTTTACTTTTTTTTTTTCTTTTTCTTCAAAATTCATTTCATGGTGTTATTATGGCATGGGATGTTGTTATCACTTATAATTGGACCCTTAATTATAGCTTGGCGTTTCGGGGTATCTAAAATATTATTTAATTAATTATATTTCGTTATGTCATTTAATAGACCTAAATATATCAGTTTGATAGCATAGTTAGAATTATATTTTTTGTGCAGAAAAGTTTAACCTTTTATTAGTTTGAATCATTCACAGTGTAAAACTCTTACAAGTTACAATTAAAGTAAAAATACTCTACAATGTAAAATTGACACGTGTTATAATGTTTGAACCCATTTTTAAATTTCAAACTCATTTGTCAAACACCCTTTTTATAGTTTTAACCTACTTTGATTCATATTTTGTAAAAGAAACCTATAACAATTTTAGCTAGAACCACGGATGCAATTTAAATTGCTTTTTCAAAGAGGTTAAAATCAAAGGATGAAAGAAGTCAGGCAAAAAAACACTTCAACTTTTTTAAAGAGCATAATTAATGTAGTTGGTTATACATTATTTAAGCATCAAAATTGGATAAAATATTTGAAAGATAAGTCCATAACATAGAATGGTGTGAATTTTTGTGGAAAATAATTCCAACTCTGAGACTTATAATTAGAGGTTTAGCATGGATGGGAAAAAAAACTTGAAAATAGCCAAAGTAACTGAAGATGCACGGTATCGAACAATGTACCTCTCGAATGCAAAGCGAGCGCTCTACCCTGTTAGCTACGTCCTGCCATCTGCAAATAAATCATTAATAAAATTTTGAGTAAATTTGCTAAGGCCATAACACTTTGTTGCACATTTTCTTTCCTTATATTAAAATACACCTGTTCACGTCATAACATACTATAATTTATAGAATTATTTTGTTTTTGAACAAATAACGTGTTCATTAAGCCATCATGGCTCTCAATAGCGCAATGATGATCAATGTTCACCACACCCTATCAGAGGTATTAACTCATTTCTAGTTTTTAAACATTATATAATATATATATATATATATATATATATATATCTATCATAAAGACTACCAAAATTGAGGTAGGTATCCAATTGGTGCTATAAAAAAAAACTAATAAGACTGCTTGTACAGTATTTAAATTTTATTAGCTCATATAAAGCGCTTTTTAGAACCCAGTTCGAACAAATAATTTAAACCTTAAATATTATAAAAATTTAAATTTTATGACAAAATATTATAACGAAATTATCTTGAACTAAAACTTTTTTGTTTGAACTTAGTTAGGCTTAATATATAGCTTCCACGCTAAGGCACATATATTATTGCGAGAATCATGGACTTAGCACCAATTTAGAGAATTCTGATTTAGAGAACTCTAGCAAGAATTGTGGGATTTAATTCTCACAAGAATTGTGGGATTTAATTGATTGTGAATGCATATTCAATTTTGAATAGATTGTCATATATATCTCTCATTGATTAGTTTCTTTTTTTATCAGGTTTCTTTTTATGTTTTTTTGTTTCCTTGTTTGTTGTCTTTGCTTGTAACACATGATTGTATATATTTTGTATTCACGATCAATAAAATATTAAGCAATCATTATTCGATCCAAACATTTTACATGGTATCAGAGCGGTTGATTGCTTACGAAATCCATTAAAAATGGCAGCAGAGACTACCACCATGAGGACAACTGGAGCAACGAAGACTGACAAGGCGTTACACTATCGGTTGAGCAACTCAGATAGGCCAGGAGACCAACTTGTCATGCATATGCTCAAGGGAACGAACTATCCAACATGGAGGAGGGCTGTCACAAATGCTTTGATTTCAAAACACAAAATGGTGTTTGTAGATGGTAGACTACCAAAACCGGCTGAAGGAGATCCAGATGAAGAAGATTGGGTCACCTGTAATTCCATGGTGATGTCTTGGATCCTTAATTCTCTCAATGAGGAGCTGCATTGTAGTGTCGTGTATCATGATACAGCCAGAGGCATATGGAAGGAATTGGAAGAGAGATTTTCTCAGGGAAGTGGTCCAAGAATCCAAGAGATCAAACGGGAGATAGTCAACACACGTCAAGGGGACATGACAAT